>JABFQC010001963.1:0-17426 GCA_022817085.1 Psilanteris sp. ZL-2020
TTAAAATTTGTGTCTTTATTGGATTAGGTTAATTCTTGAATAAAATGAAGCTGCTTAATGTATATTTAAAAACATTTTACATTATAAATGAAATAAAATGAAGAAATGAAGCAATGTTTCTCATTTATTTTAATAAAATATATTTGTTGCTGCATGATATGAAATTAGTCTTGCATATATTATTGAAATTAAAATTATTTTTTTTATATAATTATATATTTGTATATTTTATATAAATATACTTTTATATATAGTATATTAAAAATAATAAACAACTTACAGAACATATACAATAAATCATTTTTGCATATAAAAATATATATTTTATTTTTAAATAACATTAAAACTGGATTAGATTTTTTCTTATATTTAGAAAAAAAATTCTGTGGCTACATCATCTAAACAAAATGGAATAGAACATTGTAATTCAAAAGAAAGTAGCAGCAGTCTGGTAGAAAATAAAGGAAAAGAAAATAAGGAACAAAATCATTGTGCAGATTATACAGAAGAACATAATGATGTCACTGACAAAAAGAAAAAAGGTATTCTTAACTCTCTCTCTCTCTCTCTCTCTCTCTCTCTCTCTCTCTCTCTCTCGTATTATATACAATTTTATAAAATATTATTACACTAAAAACTTACATAATAACTTTTAATGTATTCATTACAGTAAGCAATAAACAAAAATGGGTACCACTTGAAATTGAATTAGCAAAAAGTCGAGGAAAAAGAGCAAGGTCTCCAAAACATCATTATCGTGAAAAAAATGGTATGGTCAAATGCCAACAATATTATTTAATAAATAATAATTTTAATCTTATTTAATTTAATTTGTCATTTTAATTTAAAATAATATAAAAATAATATTTATTATTTATAAAAATATTTTTTGTTTATGTTTCTCAATATTAGTTAAATATATATTAAACTTAAATATTTTTAACCTAATTTATACTTAACCGCATGAGTCAGCCTGTTATCCTTATAATACGTTAAATAAAAAATTATGAAAAAAACTAAAATTGAATTATATTTCTATAAATACAATTATAAAAAATATATTTTATTCTTTCAATAGATATAAAGTTATGCGGTAATAATAATTATAATTTTATTAAGAAACAAGAGTTTAATATTCTTTTATATAATTGCATTAAAATTTTAATAAATTAGAGTTGTGAAGAAATCAGTCATAATAAAATAGAAATATAAAATGTTAAGCACCCTTATTACATCTTTAAAACTTATATTAACTTTACAAACTTTACACGAATTCTTTAAATAAATATTATTTGCTTACTCTTGAAATTATGTTTAAAATTCAACTTCATTTTAATGTATCACATACCTTTGTTGGGAGGGGCGAGTGAAAGGTATAGCTTACTAGAAAAACTAATCTTACCAATCGATTCTACAAGTAAAACAAATAAACTGTAATACGTATAATACTTTTTCTCATTATTAATAGTTTATTTTTAAACTTAATATTAAAAAGGTTCCTTATTTTTAGACCAACATAAAATACGTATATAACAATTTCAAGCCTAATATTTATATGAGTAGAATTTAAATTTGTATATCAATTAATTTATACAAATTTCAATATTATATAACAATAAAATAATTTCTTCAAACAACTTTTTATAAACAATTAAAAATGCTTAAATTATACAAATAATTATAAAAGATCTAGCTCTTAATAATTAGCTTAATGACTTATATTTTGATATCATGGCTGGTTTCAAGATAAATAAAAATGGATTAATATATGGAAAATGAATACTAATTAAAGTTAATAAAAAAATATGTATAAATGTAATTTTATTTTTGTCTGGACAATTTGAAAATTGAAAAATTTATAATTACTTTAATTTTTAATATTACTATTAATAATTATTTTTTTATTGATTAGATGAAGAAAATTATAGAGAAAGGGATCATGATAGACCGAATTACAACTATAATAAATCGACACGTGGTAGAAATTTCCGTAGCAATAGGGGTGGTAGAAATCATGGCATGGGACGTAACAATATGAGACAAAGACAAGATTCAGATTTCCATGAATATGCTGCAGAATACTTCCCTGTAAATAACATTAACTAATATTTAATCTTAATTTGTATAAAATGAGATAGACAAAAAATAGGAATATTATATCGATTGTTTTTAATTAATATTATATTTTTTAGATCAATAAGATGCATAATATAGAACAGCCTCCTTATTCAATGACCTATGTGCCTCCATTTTATTATGAGTATAGAGAACCACCAATTTTAAATAAAGATCTTAATTCATTAAAATCTGAAGAAGTAAAGCATGCTGATAAATGTATTAAAGAAGGCATCAGAAAACAAGTGTAAGAAAATGTTTTATTATTAACTTCATGAATATTATATTCAATATTATGTTAAATCAATCAATTTTTTATTTTCATATGTAAATTAAACAAAGTAATCCTGAGTAGTTTTATTAATTTTATTACGAGTAAATATTGTCACTAAGTTTTTGTGAATCATAATCTTTATTAAATATAATTTATATAAGTTTGTACCAAATAGTGATGGTTTATAGTACTAATTTAAAAAATTGTTTTTGCAGAGAATATTATTTTAGCGAAGAAAACCTGTGTAAAGATCTTTTCCTTAGACGGAAGATGGACTCATTCGGATATTTACCAATTTCACTTATAGCTACATTTCGACGTATTATGAATGTGACTACAGATGTTATGGTAGTTTATGAAGCGATTCGGGAATCAGACAAACTTGAAATTGGTGAAAATTTCAAAGTTAGTTCATTATTATGTTATTCGTTTATAATAAAAACATGATTATTATAAATTATTATAAACGAAAATTTTAATTTTGCATTATAGGTTCGTACTAAATTTGATCCTCAAAAGTGGGTTATATCGGATTCAAGATTGCAAATGATGTATAAAGATTATTCCAAAACAATACCATCTAATTTTGTCTCACAAATCCAACAAGATTTAACGATCGGATTTTGTCCTGTTGCACAACCTTTGTCAATACTTCCCGAACCACCAGTTCCTAAATTTCTTCAGTCTGTATCAATTCCAGGTGATTCGGAAAATGAAATACATGTTCCTGGAGACAGTTTAAATCCAGATGTTCCTGAATTTGTACCGACTTCCGTGATTAAAATTGAAAATAATACATATGAATTAACTAAAAACGTAGAGACAGCGCCTGACTTAAATAAAACTGAAGAAAAAGTAGTTTCGAAAACTGCACCTTCTCAAACAATCATAGAAGCAGAAACAAAAATTAGCAAAGAAAATAATGATAACAAGGAAGTAAATAATGAAGAAGTCAAAGTAAATGGAGACAGAAAACCTGAAGATGAGGATGCATGGGAAGAGGTAATTATAAAAAATATAATACAATATCCTTTTAATTCATTATTGTTATCGAAGTATAACATATATATTCATTTTTCATATTGATTTTAATTATAAATCTATTAGGTTAAGAGACGGGTAAAACCTCCACCAAAAGATAAAATCGATGATAAACATGATAAAACTGAAAATGGAAGAAAAGGAGGTGAAGATCGTGAGGAGTTGGAATTTTTATTTGATGAAGATCTTGATATTCCTCCAAGTCGCCACAATGCTTTTTCAGAATGGTATGTTGTGTTACATGTTAAATATTTAAAATCTATTAAAATATAAAACAAAATTATTATTAATAAGTTATATTTCGATTATTCTTGACATGAAAACCAACTAAATTAAAAAACCTGTGTTATAACGACCATTACACATCTAAAGTTTAAATATGTTATCTTTCATCATCTCTGAACAATAACATGATTTTTCTATATTACCATATTTGATTCTGGCTATTGTTTTTATTGGTTTGTTTGTTGTAACTCTATCTACTATATTTATTTTAATCGAGATTATGTCTTCTATTATACGTATATAATTCCTTCTCTTTTTTCTGGTCAAAATTTGTCATATTAGTCTAGATAGTTTTATATATTTATTTCTTTCATATAATATAAATGATGATTATAATTATAATTTGTCTTCTTTTCCCGACAGAATATGAAAAATTGTTGAAATACATTAATCTGACATTAATTAAAATTATGTATTATTATAATAACTTATTTTTTTTATTTAATTAATTAATTTGAATTATTTGCAGGTCTGAAGATGATGATGATAATGAAATCTCAGATCGTGATATTAATAAATTGTTGATTGTAACACAATCAACTAATGTGTATACGTCGTCTAGAATTCCAAAACACGAAGGACATGATCGTACAGGAGATTGGATGACTAGAACAAAAATGACACAAGACCTCGAACAAGAAATTAATGACGGCTTATACTATTATGAAGAAGATCTTTGGACAGAAGATAGACAAAGAGTTAGTATTTTTATATTTATTATTTTTAAAAAGTTTAAAAATTAAGCTCTCCCCTCACGAAAAGAGTTAAGAGTTAATGTTGACACATGCGCAGTTGGTGTAAATTTTTATACAGGGTATAAATTTTCATTAAATTTACACCAACTGCACATGCGTCAATGTTAACTCTTAACTCTATTTATCTGCGGAGGGCTTTAAATAAAATAATTTTGTTTAAGTGAACTTAATTCACTAATTATGAACCTTCTTTTTTTAGTATGGTTCATGTTCTTCAATTGGAAGTTACAAGACTGTTAATGTGATTAGTCAAGAAGATTTTGAAAAAATGGCTCCTAAAGCACCACGAAAATCAAATCCTGAAGTTCCTCCTCCACCCCCACAGTCTGAAGAAGTAGATGCTTCAACACAGACACAGTCTACTCAAGTAAGAAAAAAATTAAAATATATAGATTACTTTTAAGTATAAATTATTATATGTATTAATAATCGATTGTAAATTAGGTGCCAAATAGTTCAGACTTACAAGAAAGGCGAGAACGTAGTACGTCAAACTGGAATAAATCAGTGGGAATTAGAGGTGATCGACGCGGAGTTCCTCGATTCTTTGCTGTAGTTAAAGATGAACCTGCTGTTGATCCACGAACACCAAGAAAACGCAAAACTAGACATAGCAATAATCCTCCAGTCGAACATCATGTTGGATGGATTATGGATGTTAGAGAACATCGACCGAGAACTTATTCTACTGGGTAATTTTATTTCTTTAATTGTATTTTATTAACGTGTATACTTAAATTAAAATAAGATATTTCTAATATAATAGATTTGTATTTATAAAATACCATAGATAAAACATTTTTATGTGTTTATGTTAATTAATATAGAAGCAGTACTGGCACAAGTCCAAATGAAGGACATCTAGCAAGTAGTTATGGCAGTCAACCTCAATCTTTGCCAAATTTCCAGCATCCTAGTCATGCAATGCTGAAAGAAAATGGATTCACTCAACAAGTTTATCACAAATATCATTCACGTTGTTTGAAAGGTATTTCTTAGTTGCAAAATATTAATTTAAATAGTAGTATATTTATAACTTTAATTTTTAACATTAATTTAGATGTTATTTAACAACTGATTATACAGACAAATTTCTATCATGTTTTGTGATATCCAGAAAAAGTTGTTTTAATATTGTAAGGAACACACGCATGCTTCCTCATTTTCACATATGTATGTCTAAATTAAAACTATTAATTACTAATTTCTAAATATTAATTACAATGATGATAAAATTTAATTTTGTCTTCTTTTCCCGGCTGAGGAATATTCTGCTGAAAAAAAAGATTTCTGAAAAATATATTACATACATACAATATTTATATTATATATTATATATTAATTGCAAATATTTCCGAATATTTTTTTTAGAACGCAAACGTTTGGGAATCGGGCAATCACAAGAGATGAATACGCTTTTCCGGTTTTGGTCTTTCTTTTTGCGTGAAAACTTTAATCGTACAATGTACGAAGAATTCCGAACTATTGCTAAAGAAGATGCTGAGGGTGGTTATCGTTATGGCTTGGAGTGTCTTTTCCGTTTCTACAGTTATGGTTTAGAAAAAAAATTCAGGCCGCACATATACATCGATTTCCAAGAAGAAACAATATGTGATTATAAAAATGGTAAGACTAAGAATGGTAATGTGATTATAAAAAGTTAATGTATATGTAAACTATTTTATTAATAAAAATCATATCATATACTTAATTAATCGCCAAATTATAAATTCTATTTACACTTTTACTTTTAAAAATATGTAATATTTAGATATAACTTGAACCGTTTAGCTTTTAATTTTACAATAATAAATATATTAATAATAATGAGTAAAATAAAATGTGAAAACGTAAATAAATGAGTAAAATGTATACACAATAATTTGTGCATAAAAAGGTTCTTTTTTTGACTTAAAATATCACTTAAAGGATAATTTTGTGCAAAATTCATGATTATTATGATGCCTTACAAGAGAAATTTACTCGCGTACGTTGTAATAATGTTCAGCAATGTTTTCAATCATTTATATTACTTGTTATTAAAATCAAATAATAAAAATAATAATATACATATTTTTATAATATTTTAATAAAAATTATAATATACATGATATTTTTCAGGTCAATTGTATGGTTTAGAAAAATTCTGGGCATTCCTAAAGTATTATAAACATTCAGCTAATTTAGATGTAAACCCTACATTAAAAAGTTATTTGGTCAATTTTAAAAGCATTGAAGATTTTAGAGTAGTTGAGGTAATTAATACAGTTTTGGATTAATATATTAAGTTTAATTAAGTTAAGTTTCGAGATTTATATTTTACGAAGCATGATAATTTAGTGCCTTCATCAAAAAAAAGTTTTGGTGAAAAACGTAACATGCAAGAAAATAATATTTAGAAGGATTTATTGTGATAACATTCTAATTTCATATAGAATTTTTTAAAGTAAACCTTCTTACATTCAGTATATTAAAGTAAAAAATGTATTGAAATGTCTGCTTTTGGAAAAAAAAAGTAGTTTAAACAAATTGTTTCGTAATAATACATTTAAGTAATAGAGAATATGTTTATATATTTTAAAAAATAATTTATTTATTCTAGCCCCAAATAAATGAAATGTGTCGTTATCCGGCCTCCAAGCGACGTAATCGCAGCGTCTCAGAAAGCGCAGGTGACTGCGACGCCTCACCAAGTAGTCGTGTACGTCGTCTTTCGGGTGGTGCAAGCAGTGTTACATTACAGCAAAATAATGCATCTTCCTCGCAAAAGTCATCTGTATACATAACACACTATCAACCCGGTCGTGCAGAGTCATTCGGTTCAGGTCGTATAATCCATGGTCGGCGACCACATAACTTGGGTTCTTTTCCAAAAACTCAAGAACGCAAAAATGAAATGCCTGCAATGAAAAAGGATCTGCAAAATACCTAAAGTTTTGATTCATCGCGTCTTCCATGGATAAATTAAGTTGGCAAATAAGAAAAAATGATTAAGTAAACATAATTCAGTGTACCAAGTTTATCAAGAGAATGGACGGATGTACACTAGAGTATTTTGACTAATCAATTTTTAATAGTAGTCTCATTACGTGAGATAACTTTTTATTTCATTTTGCGCGCACCTATTTCAACTTATTAGCGAATTTCAATTTTAATTTTTATGTCGCTTACGACAAAACACATTTTTTGTTGTTTTATTCTGCGACATTGTATAGTTAATTTTGTACAATACAACTGATCAGGTATATAATTATGCTTAGAATATTCGCAATATTGCTGCCACTTATATTTCTTTCACCTTTTTTAATAACATTTTTTGATCTCTATTTTGATCCTTTATGTGATCCACGGTAAATCAAAAATTTCTTCTCCAATCTTGTAACACTGCCATATAAAAAAGTAATTTTTAAAATTACTCTTTCTTATCAACACTTTCTTGTTTCCATTTTCCCTTGAATTTCTTTATGCTTATGTGATACGAGGGGGAATTTTTCTTTTAGGGCGACGATTGGAGTGTTATTAATAGGTTATTATAGATTTGAACTTGTGTACATTGACAGAAACTCGAATAATATTTAATGTTTAATTGACGATTCAACATTTTATTCGAAACAAATTGAATAGCATTTTCGACGTAAATGTACATAATAAGAGCAATTAGTAAAAAGGCAATAATATTTAATTCGTATTAATTATTATTGTTTTATAACTATTAATTTTTCTTTATAATCTTTTATATTGACAATAAATATGCGTGAATTTACATTTAATTTTTTATTATAAACAACATATATATATATATATACACGCGTGAGAAAGTGCCTTTTATTTCGTTTGTAAATGCAAATAATAAAAGTGTAGGTTTATTTTTCTATATATAAGACGAGTACTTCTCTTTCAGTGCAGTTGCATTTTTAATAATAATAATAATTTTGTTTTCAAATATTGTTTATTACAGTGAAATCGAAAAAAGGCTTTTTTCGTTGTTGAATTTTGTATAATTTTATATACGATTATTTGAAAAATATATTGAATTACGTAATTACGATTTATGTTATATGTTACGTAAATTTTATAAATTTATATAGCATAAAAAATAGGTTTTTTCTTAGTTCTAAGATCTTGTGTAATATATTTCTTCGGAAAATGTTAATCGCGCAATGAAAATAAAGGTAATATCGTTTTACATGTTATTGCTAAGATTATTATATCTCCAATCTCGCAAAACATCCCACCGAATTTTAAATGTAAAATTCACCCCTCGTTATTTGGTATTAAGAGAAAAGATTTCAATTTTAATCAATTGTTATTAAAAATATTGTTGATAACCGTAATTGATGGACTCATTGAATATAACCTCAATTAAAAAAAGTCAACAATAAATAAAATACAATACTTGCAACAAAAATGATAAATGCGTCATATACCAAAGTTGTATGGATAACGACAAATTTGTATGACTTTCAATGGTACATAGAATGAATTAGTTTATTTAAATACAAAATCTTTAGAAAAAAAAAAAAAAAAAAAACAAAGTAATGAAACAAGAGAAAAGAAAGATAAATAAAATGTTTAGCATCACAATCGAAATATGTTAAAAGATAGTTGATGCAACAAAAAAGGTACATAACTCTTGACAAATTTCGTACAATGCACAAATTTTCGCTTTGTCTTGAAGCGCAAATTTTAAAGTCCGAATTAGAAAAGAAAACTGAATATTTTTCCAAATTTTGTAAATAGATGCATTCTGTCGATGGACTGAAAATAAAAAACGAAAAAAAAAATAACAAAACTAAAATAAAATATCTTAAAAATTTGCTCACATCAAATCTGTATATAATCAATATAAGCGATACTGTAATTATAAGGTAGAATTTTTAATACTTTAGTAGTATAAGTAAATGACAAAATTATGTCAAGAATTATAATGATGTAAAATATATATTCACTATAATACAATACATCAAATATAAAATTCGTTAAAGTGTGTTGACTCAACGACAAGATTAACTTCCGTAATTTTAGTAGATAATTTGCGATGGTTTATTATTAATATTATGTTGCTATTTTTTCTTATATCTTTTATATATTCTGTATAATATGATTTACTGAAAACGAACATTATCAAAGAAAATATATAAATATTTTCGTCGTTAAATTTGTATTGAATTCATAAAAAATTATTGTTTGAAATGTTTAAATAAGAATTAAAAATTATGTACGTGAAATTAATATTTAAAAACCTGAAAAAATTTTAAACATATTTACACGTACACTTGCATACACCATTACAAAACTTGCACACTTACAAGCATGCGTACAGATACATGTAAACGACAAATACAAGTATATGCATACAATGCGTGACATGTTTTTATTCATTAAATTTGTATCTATATACTGATATATAGATACATACAATAAATATAGATATTCATTTAATTTTTATGGGAGTTTACTGTTGGGAACACTTTCTCATCAAGTTTTATATGCATGTGAATAATGTGTACGCGATTATGGGGTAATAAAAATACTTAATAGTAATGTTACTTATATATGATACAAATATATTTATGAATAAAAACAAGACTAATTCGTAATTTTTTTTAAGACATGATTATGTTAACGAGGTTCACGGTTAGTTATAACAATTTATATAAAACAAAAAAATAAGGAAAAAAATGAAAAAATGGAAAAAAAGAAAGAAACATTATTGTACAATCGTTTTATGATTTATAATACATTTTTGTCAAATTGTAGATTTTTAACGGATTTCGATTTAATGTTTAAAACGTTATCCTATTACAGTAGCCATTTTTTTGTCATAATAATAATGTGAACAACGGTGCGATGTATCATCCATGTAAATATTAGTAGTAGGTATTTAACTTCAAAGTAAGTTTATTTTAAATGAGATACATAAAATCCAAATTACAAAATCACAAGAAAATACTATTAATATTAATGCCTATATATATAGAAGAATGTGATATGAAAACGATGTATGTATGTATGATCGTAAATCGTGTGTGAGTTAATTTGAGAGGTGTATTGTTTGTGAACCTAAAGTAAAACTTATTAATAGTGGTAATATTAATAATAACTATAATAATAATAAAAAAAAACTGAAAAAAAAAATAAAAAACAAACAAAAAAGTCAAAAAAGAAATACGAGTCATTAATTTCTCCCTCAGTTTATTTAACGCAATTATAAATCTAATTTCTTTATCGATTTAAAATAATCTTTTTATTTTTACAGGTGGAAAACTGTTCCACTCTATATCGAATAACTAAGATAAATTGGTATTTTATTTTAGACAGAGAATGAATTTAGATCAGAGCTTTTCGCAACAGACTTTGCAGTAGTGGCGATAATTGTTCGCGTTCGTCCCGCGAAGCATAGTGTTGCTGTTGCAACGATTCCACTGGTAATTGCGCCTGCATCTCTTGATCCTGATTGAACAGCTTATCCGTGACGTCGTATGCTGCGATTTCTTCGGCCAGCTCACGTCCGAGACGTGGCGTGAATTGCGTCGCTTGACGTCTTTCAAAACCTATATATAAATTAAATTTACATATGTAACATTTATTTGTTTTATTTAACTTTTACATGTAATAAAAAGAAGTATCTTTTCATAAACATTTACAGTTAATTTTTGTTAGGCTATCTAAATATTTTGTATACAATTTATAGAATTAATGTATAATGTAATCTTAAAAGAGAATTATTTCATGATTATTCATTTTATTATTAAAAATTATTATTGTATAATAGACAAAAGTTTTTTTAATGAAGGTATATTTATCGAATAACGAGAAATTTATTTAAATTATTAGTAGAAGCTATTATTGGTTGTTAATACAGTTGTTTAAAATTTCAAATATTAATTTTAGTTTCATAAGGAATTACCTGTTCTTCTGGCACGCGGTACAGTAATAAAAGCCCAAGGTCCAGCATTAAGAGCTTCTGCTATAGCTTCAATATCTTCAACATCAATCTCTGGTTTGTCAGCAGATTTACGCCTCTTACCCAATCTTGGACCGAACCATAGACCAACCGAGGTGCTGTTGACTGTACTTCGTTTCGAATTTTTAATCGGATTCACATTTGTACCTTTGCCAATGTCGCGTAACATTTTAATGCCATTATCGTAGGACGTTTCAATTTCACTGCTTCCTATATTATTATAAGTTCATGAACATTAATAAATAATTTTGAATTTAAGTTACATTATAAATTAAAAGAAAAATCTATGGTATTCTCAGAAAATGTATCTAATTTTTCAAAAATTAATATTTTTATTAATCAACAGAATCTTATATATTTCAATCAAACAGCATTATCTAAGGTAACAAAATGAATAATTTTTTATAGAATTTTGTTTGTTTATATTAATATAATAAAACATTAAATTAGAAGTAACATTTACAAAGTAATACAATTTAATGTAAAAAAATTCTGTAATAAGGAAAATAATCAATTTTCGCGTTCTTTGAATACTGTGTTATGAAAAAGTAGATTTTCCGCAAAGATTAATATAATGTATATTTTCCATAAATATTATTAAAATATTGAATCTACAATTTTTTAATTTATATTTATTTGTACGTAAATGTATTTGAGTTATTAATAATTAAGTTTTAAAATTACCATGAGTCTAAAACATTGTATATATAATGAGATTGCGTTATAAATTTAAATATAAAATACTTCTTTAAAACCCTTATAAATTATCCCTATTATTTAAACATTAAATATAACTGTTTGATTATTAATAAATGCTATCAAAACTATTTTTTTGCATTAGATACATCCTAGTCGTATGTCTATTATAATGAACGAGTTTTAAAAATATCACTAAATGAAATGATAAAAAAGAACTTTCATTAATTTTTGAAATATCATTTCTAGTATATACAGTAATTAGTAAAATAGATATAAACAATTGTAACTCGTATTAAATATTCAAGATCCTTTAACTTGTACGCTTTCTCTAAACTGCAGATTACACAGAGAAAAAATTCTGGTAACGATTACCAGAATTTATGGTAATCGTTACACAATTATCCTTGACATGATCACTTTGGTAAAGCTAAGCATGTATTATTGTAACGACTTCCAGAATTCAAGTAACGGTTACAAAATTGTTATTGCGAATGTTTACAATAAAACATGTTCACCATAACCAGAATAGTATTATCAAAGATTTTTTTTCTCAGTGTACATATGAATATCCAAAATTCACTTCTAGAACACAAATAATCCAACGCGATTACACTTGAAAAAATCACCGCTTCATTATCCACCGTTAAAAGACATGTCAGACACAATTTACGACAGAAATTATTTGATTTAAGAATTACACATACCGTATGTACCACATGCGTAGGCCAGCAAAATCGCGAGAACGCACACGAGTTCGCGGATATTCAAGCCGTTGACGTATAACATGATGCTTGTGAAAGGAGCGGAAAGCTCTTTAAACCTTAATTGTTTGTTATCGCTAACAATTCGTCAATCGAATCTATTATTTAGACCGTCGAATCCGAAGACCGAATGCTGCGGTGGTTGCTTCGCTCGGACCTTTATACCTCGTCGGCAGAGGGTTGCCGTCACCCTCGTGACGCAAAGAGTGCTTTCCGTTTTTTTTCCCGCGTCTGTTTGCCCCCGTTTCGTTTTATTTTTCACCGTTGCTATTTCGTATTGGAATACCCCCCGCGTACATCGCGACAACTCAACTATTTGTATCCATTTACTCGCGTCTCGTAGTCGCCCATTCTCAATGAGAATCGAGCGACTCTGATCTTGACAAGTCCAGATTCAACACCTACGTACGATGAATCTTATTTCTTTTTTGTTGGATCATGCTTCGTTCATATTCTAAGCTTAAAACGTAAACCGTCCCTGAATTTTGTTTTGATGCAATTTTATTGGGGGATTATTGCTACGTTCATTATTTAAAGTAAGCACTAACGTATTTTAAAAATTGTTTAAGTTTGAATTAAAACTGCGCAATATATTAATCGAAGCTCTTTTAATACAACGCAAATCGTGCGATTAATTATGTGAGAACAAATGGCACGTCGACATTTTTTGGAAATAAGTTTTAGTCTGTTCCGAGGTTTGCAATTAATCGGTAGTTTATATTAACGTTTCTGATGTTTACATTACTTTGTTTTAGCTGTGCTTTTTGATTGTAATTAATTTGTTAGCAATTATTAAATATACACTGCTAAAATAAGTGTCGGAAATTGAGGCATTTTGATGGAAAGGACACACGGAGAAAAATATAATTGAAATTTTACTATAAAACAAACGAATCTGACTTTGGACGAAATAAACTTCAAATTTGTCCCATAAATTAAATTAAAATAGTAGCGTATTTTACTTCTTGTTTATGCTACATTTTTAGTAATTTGCAAGATAAACTGGAAGTTTGATTCATCCAGGGTCAGTTTCGTTTATTTTATAGCAAAATTTCAATGATTTGTTTAGTGTATAAATACACTGAGAAAATAAATATTTAACAATTTACTATATATTATATCAAAAGTAGACGATATGTGAAAACACACAAAAATCACTACATTATATATTAAAATTTTCTACATAAACTTGAATATATTATTATGTACATTGCCAATTTTATTATATTATGTAGTAAATTGTTAAATATTTTTTTCTCAGTGTAGTAACTTATAATAAGACAATTTTATTATCTTTTCTATGGAAGGATCTTTAATTAAAATACGTTTATTCTACCGATTTTTTCAGTATAAAAATATGTTACATCTGAAAATGACATAATCATTCTAGTAAATTCCTTACAATGGAATAATATTATTTAATATCAATAGAATTTTTTGTGAATATTCTTGATATTCCTTGATCGAGTTAATTTATATTGAATCTTTGATAAAAATATGTAAATACAAAATATTATAGATATCTATATAAAACGATAAATTTATTTTAAATTAAAATAAATTATATTATTTATTTTTAATATTATAATTAAAACAATTAACAATACAAAAATTAAAATTACAAAATTAAATCATCTTATTAAATAAACTTTGATATTTATCCATGACGTTGCTTTTACAGCGATTTTCAGTAATCAGACATTTAATATATCAAAGTATTTTGTTAGATTTAAAGGAATTAGAAAATGTATACTGAATGGTTTATTCGTTGATGTGACTTTGTGTTTTATACACGGTTAAAAACAAAATTTAAATTAAACTAATCGAATGGTACATAAGAATCAATGTATTGTTTTCGTCTATTTTTGTCAGCTTAAAGTTTAAATAAATATTATAATTATTCTTAATTTTTATATTCAACAATAAAAATTAGTTATTTATACAAATTCAATGATTCTGTTAGCGAAGGTATACTAAATTATTTCTATCGTATTCAGTCTATTATAATTATATACACTGAGAGAAATTTGATAGTAAAAATTAACTCGAATTATGTGAATTGAGCATTACGACAGACAAATGATAATTTTTAACATGTTTTGTGTTAATTTTTAACATTTTTTGTGTTACATGTAACATTTTTAACATATTATAACATATTATCCAAAATTTTAACACAAAACATGTTAAAAAGTATCATTTTTCAGTTGTAATGCTCAATTACCATTATTCATGCTAATTTGTACTACCAAATTTCTCTCAGTGTATGTTTGGGTCATAATTTTGTGACCTGCTTCAATAAAAATTAAATTATTATTCAAAAATATACGTGCAAATAAATTAAGTTATATATGAATTGTTTATACCATCAATTATACATTTAAGTTATATTTCAAATGTTAAATTATTTCATTCTTACTTTTTTTATTTATTGCTCATTAAATTGAATTTAAAAGATAATCACTTGCACCATCGTATTTTGTAAGCACATTAACTAACGTTTTCATCACTAATTATAGATAATAAACATTCTTCTTCATAAGTAGTTTTACATATCATGCGCCTATTTCTATTAATCATTAATTTAACTCTTTATGTTATTTGTTTTATATATATATATATATATATATATTACATTTACTTAGTTAACATGTACACTGAGAAAAATAAAACATGAAAAATTACTGTTTATATTACTAATTTAGGACCATATGATACGAATTGTTAAAATTTACTGTTTTTAACCGTAATATAATTATAATTCAGTAATTATCTATGTAAATAAATTGATTTTTTTCTGTTAAACAGTAACCGTATTTTTGACGATTTGTATCATATGGCTCCAAATTAGTATTATAAACAGTAATTTTTCACGTTTTATGTTTCTCAATGTAGTATTTTGCATACTACTGTAATATTAAAATATCACCATCAATATTACCTATTTTAATTGTATTGTCGGTATTTCACACAATCGTCAAATATATAATTAATCAGAATTATTTTGTTAAGGTAACAAAAGTAATTAAGAATTCAATCGAGACACATACTTTCCGTGATTGTCTACTAGCTAAAATTTAGTACGTACACACGTATGTACAATCACTACTCTGTGTATTATTAAGACATATGGATAGCGAGCTTTTTCAGTGGGATCCGATACACTTATCAAAGCAAACAAACGTTCGCTTTATGCTTTTTTATTCGCGTACTTTCATCTTTGCATTTTGAGAGCTGACGCATATCGATGTGTTCCCACGTATTCTCTAGTACTGTAAATTTATATATTTTAATCATAACAAATACCGCGACGAAATAAAACTAACTAAAACTTAACTCGCAACCTTTTAATTTAAACTCTTTTAAATTTCCAATAAGATTCAATTAAAATCTGACGTTATACCGTTTTTAACTTTACAATTGAATTTCATTAATTTTAATGAAATTAAAACGAATGAAATTGTTTCAACTGTTACATGAATGATTTAAGATGAAATTTCATCTGAATTTTATTTAATAAATGATTATTTTTTAATTTATAATAAAGTGTATATTATTTAAGTTTCTTTAAACAATATGTAAATATTCAAAGCAATCCTCGAACACCGTAGGTACATTTTAGAGATAAATTGCACGTCGAAAGAAAATAAAGAAAACTACATACATATAGGGATAAAATCAATATCTTTAAGTAAAATGTCTGAAATTTCAGCAAATAAAATAATTTTTGTAATTTTATGATTGTAACTCTAGTGTTGATTTATATTAAACAGTTTATCAGGGATCAATAAATAGATACGACTCTATCATTGATAAATATATAATATATTAGAATACAAAATTATAATTATTATTATATACTAATACACGTATTATCAATTCAAATTAAATGAAAATAAAATTGTATATAATAATATTAAGTTGAACAATATAATTTCGTTGAATAAAGATGGTAAATGATGTATAATATAGGTCGTAAATATATTTAGCTTTCGATCAAAATTATTACTTTGCGCGATGTTATTTGTAATCCCATAATAATCGATCTTATGTAGGATGCACACGAATGCCACTTGTCTATTGTAATAAATGGGTAATTATATATGGGTAAATAATGTATATAGAACCTGTAATATGTATTTCTATATGTTATTCCTTGTCTATTGATATGTAATAAATATTTTTTGTGTAATTTACAAACATCTGATGAAACATATTGCAAGTGATATATTATACGTAATGAAGAAGACACAACATTCGATTAGTAGATAATGGAAACAAATAGAAATTATGCTATAATTATTTCATCTGTTATACTTATGTAAAACAGGTTTGTTCCAAATTATATGACAGCTGGTGTTGTTTGAATTTGTTTTTCGGAAAAATTTGAAATAACATGCCCACACTGAAAAAAATAATATTACAAATTTTACCAAACTAGATAATAAAAGGAGGAAAAGTGAGCAAAAATGTAAATAAACATTAGACAATATCATAGTATTTACCAATTATTTGGTAATATTTGACAT
>JABFQC010001964.1:0-17423 GCA_022817085.1 Psilanteris sp. ZL-2020
ATATTAATAATACCGCTATAACGAACTGAATCTTCAAGAATAGCCACAAGTATTATACATTTTAAGTAGCATTTACCTGACAAAATTATTGACTAATTCAGTCATAGTCATTTATTTGTTTCAGTCAAATTTTTGTCACTTTCACATAATATAATTTACGATTTGTATATTGACTGTTTCACACAATACCATTTTTTTCAGTGAAGTTATTATATAAATAGTAACTTTTATTCAATGCACGTAATAATATATTCCAATTGTGTAGAAATATTTAATACACGGTATAGTAATTTTTTATACACTGAAAAAAATAATATTACAAATTTTACCAAACTAGATAATAAAAGGAGGCAAAGTGAGCAAAAATGTAAATAAACATTAGACGATATTATTGTTTTTATCATTTGTATGGTAATATTTGACATATTTTAGAATTTTCTGACCGTAATTTATCATAACATTTACATTTTTGCTACATTTATTATCTAGTTTGGTCCAATTTGTAAGATTGTTTTCTCCGTGTCGAAATTGTAAACTAAAAATAAAGCGTCTTATTTTAAGAAACGTCATTGTAAACGTCTGAAAAAATATATATTGCTTATTTCTAAACGGTATATATCTTATTTTATTTTATTTCCGCACGAATCATTACTCCTTGATTGATTTATTTTATTTTAGCCAACCTCGTGAATTAGATTAATTTACTTGCGAATCAATTTCAATTACATAATTACGGCACCAGGCATTTTAAACACTCATCATCCGGACCGCGTACGCTCCTGGAGACCGCGAAATTTTGAGGGGTGAAACGAAATTTAGGACAGGAATAGGTATAGGTTTTCACATCCCCCTTCTGAAATCTGACCTGATTTTTTGTTAAATATATATATATATATATAGACCCATATATATGTCTGACGGTAGATTTTCAACCGAACGATCACTTTAATTCCCACGCAATCGATATTAAATACCAAAAATCGCAGGAATTGTTTTTAACTGTTCTTTTTTTTATAGGTTTCTTGTACGGGAATTCATTTTTTAAAAGAAAAGCAGACTTTTGACAGTCGGGTTTGAAACGATCACTTCGAATGCATAGATTTTATTACTGGAACCCCCCCACCCCTTTCATCCCTCTTTCAAACACACACAATATTCTCCGCTCGACATTGAATTTCCTCGCCAGTTTGACGTATTCATCTATTCAGATCGAAACAATTGTTTGTCCAAAGATTTCGTTTTTAATCATCGAAGATCCATGGTTCGTCCAAAATCGATGCTCTTTGTCACGCCAGTCCGAATCCTGTGAAAATATTTGCCCGCCATCGGCATTGCGTACGATTGCAATTTCTGTTTTACGATCGCAGCGGTTTTATGTCGCGCATTTTATCGCGCTCGAATGGTGTTTGTTGGTACACTCCATCACGTATAATGCTTCTCGATATTGTTTTTCAGTTCATTTGGATACGTCAAAATTCGACACACTTTCGACACCGCGAGAATCGTCGAAAGAACTTATAGGTTCCTCACTATTTGGATGTTTTATTATTATTAAAATAATTAATAATAATAATAATGATAAACGCGGTACATTTGAATAGTATAAATTACTATTTGCCTGACGCGTTATAAATTATGTTTCGATGCAAAATCAAAAGGAAATTAATGTATTGTCAAAATTACACTTCGTGTAGTAAAAGACTGGTTTCTTTCGAACATTAAAAAATCTATTTAATAATATATATGTAGTATTTACGTTATT
The DNA here is from genome assembly GCA_022817085.1 of Psilanteris sp. ZL-2020. NCBI lineage: Eukaryota > Metazoa > Arthropoda > Insecta > Hymenoptera > Scelionidae > Psilanteris > Psilanteris sp. ZL-2020. The sequence goes on from JABFQC010001964.1 coordinate 1,763, forward strand.
AATGTATATGTTATTAATTATTTATTTAATTATATATATGAACTTTATGAATAAATTTTCGTAAGTGATACAGTAAGTTATATTTATATATAGTACATATCCTCCATTATTAAAAAAGTCAGGAACACTTGTCAAGTTAGCTTAACTGATGGGAATAACTATAAAAACGAAATTATTATATTCTAATTGTATATGTTAAACGTATGAATGAAGTAAAAAACGCTTATTGTCGACATTTTTTTTTTTTTTTGATTTTTTTTGTTCGGAACGGTTCTTTTCAATTTGCTTTAAGAGATTTCGTGACTTTTATCCTATTATTTATTTGCGTATCATGCACTGGATAATGCAATTTTGACTGAGTATAAATGTATTTAATATATTAATGTTAAAATATATTTATTTAGCATTTATTGTTGTGTTGTGTATTTTATATTTATTTATATTTCAATATATTTATATATATACAATTACGTTGGTATAATTATATTTTGAATATAATCAAAAATACTATACATTTATCAAAATTATAATTATTCGTGCAAAAATGCTTTTAATTTATTAGAACTATTTACTTTATTTTCTTATAATAACAGTGCAGTTATACCCTGACAGGTGATTAAAAAATTAAAATAATCACCTTACAAAATTTAGCACAAAGTACAATATCATCTGGTAATATTTAACACCTTTTTATTTTAAGACAATTGAACGATTCGGTCGTTATAAAATCGTTCATTGGGATAACATTGAACGCTATTAATTGTTTCATAAACGAAAAAATTACATGTTGATCATTATATTGATTTTATATTATTCTTATACACACAGCAGTAATAAAAATTGGAATAAAACAAATTTATTGTTGAAATTGAAATCTTCACTATAACAGTTTATAGTAATAAATTTGATTTGATTTGCGTTGTACTTTTTTAATACATATTTTTATCTATGTGCACATTTACGACATTAAAAAGTGACCACAATACCGAATGCCATTTTCATACAGCAATAGCAATAGCAACGTATTGTGCGCGCATATAAATTCCAGGTCTTTTTCCGAATCATTGGGTAGGATAGCTTTTGCGGACCCGAAATCTCGCGTCCATTAAATATAAATACATTCCGAAACCTTACTCACATAACACGCACATATATATACATATATGTATATGCATATGTATAAAATATACATTTCGATGATTTGTTCCGTATAACCTTTACTCTCGTTCCCTGAAATAATTGATTGCCTTGCAATAAATTTAATACAACATATTACCATATTCGATATATATATATATATATATATATAGATATATAGATATATTGACTTCGACATATTATTCGTTGACCGATTCGAATGCTAATTAATATCATTCGAAATGTCTTTGTCGTTCGATCATAGATATTCTTGAAAATATGTCCTTATATTAATGTATATAAGACTGCGATCGCTGATCCTGACAATTGTTAACGTACATGTGCCCAAATATTCGTACAAAATTGAGACCTTTCATTTTGAATGGGCTGACGAGTAAAAGCGGAAATAATACATTAATATTTCGTGGCGTTGAACTTGACATTCAAATCATCGAATTCAAATGTAAATTAATAAACACACGTATATATAAAAATATTTATATATATATACATTAATATCAATACATTAAGAATCCGATCAAATTGAACTGAAATTATTTTAAATATATATTAATCAATGCGATTTACAAAACAACTTACGTTATTTTAATTAATTATTGGATATATATCATTTATTTATATATATAATTATATCATATATGTAATTTAAATCAGTAAAAGAGTTTGTTTTTATTTTTAATCTCTTATATATCGATTTACCCTATCAGCGAATAATATTATTTAATAAGCATAGAATATTCTAGAAACATTATAATATTCCTAGAACATTCTACAAATATTAAATAATATTATCCGCTAATACGGTAATATCTCTAAAGCGTATTCTAATTGTTATTAAATTGTCCCCAAATGACATCCACGTAAATTATTATCCGCGCACCGACGTTTCATAATAAATATATTTTATCACTTATTCTCATTACACGGATAATAGCACCGAAATCGTAAATTCTAAGTGAAATCATATTTACGCTCAAAGCGTAAAAATTACAAACCGGAGTGACGCCGAGTCCTGGTGCTCTTAGTGGTAATGTGCGTTTAATGATTATGCACTTAGCGGAATTTAAGTATATCGACAAATTCGAGCGGAGAAAGCTTCGTTCGACCGTACTTATATGAGAGAAACCGGAATGGGTTGTGTTTCGTCGGAGCGCGGAAAAGCGTTTATCGAATCGTATTCGCGCTCAGATATATCCAATTTATTGATCAATCATTTGCACCGGCTAACACGAAAGTCAATCGTTCATTTTTCGTCCATCAACAACCATAACTCAACAACAAATCCCGAATCGCTCGCGTTAAACGTTTATTCGTTCGACTTGGCGTTTCGTTGAAACCGCGTTTGATCCGCATTTTTTGAAAAATCCGCTTTTCGTACGTATTATGATTACCGTAAACATAGATATGGTGTAATTTTGCACCGCGTACGATCAATAAATATACTTTTTTCGCCAAATGCACAAGTCAAATCCGCACGCTTTTTTTCGTCGAAGATAAATAAATCGATTCAACGTCGAATGCACGTAGAAACGTCAAATCGAATTGGATTAGCTGTTTGGAAGGGGTTAAAGTACACGATAAATGATTCAATGTTTTTTTATTAATACGTTTATTATTTTGTTAAATAAGAGTACAAAAAATATTCCTTCCCAAATAGAAATTTCTCAAGTAACTTGCGAGTTACTAGAAATTTTATATAAAAATTCTCTAGTAACTCACGAGACACTAGACAAATTTCTACTAGGGTTGTTTCTTCATTTACATCGAAAATGCGTAAATTTAATGTGAAATATACGTAGAAACGTAATCCAAACGTAGATTTAATGTGGAGTTGCTGATCTGGAGGGGTTAAAGAAAAAAACAAACAATGATATATTTTTTAATTAATATTTTTATTATTTTATTCTTTTATGAAAATACAAAAATATTCGTATATTAATTTATTTTTCACGTCGATTTAACGTGAAATACATGTAGAAACGTAAAACCAACGTGGATTTGTCGCGAATTAGTTAATTTGGAGGGGTGAAAGTAAATTATATGAACAATGAAATGTTATTTATTAACTTATATATTTATTGTAAATACAAGAAAAATCGCAATGTTTTTTTTCTATCCATGAATAATACATGTTTTTATTTTATTATTGTATAAAATTAATATTTGAAGATTGTCAAGAAATGCTATATAAATATTCATAACAGCAATGAATTTAAGGGAAAAAAATTAAGAACTTCTTACGTGCTTTTAACTTTGTTAAATTACGCAAAACGGAATGTTTGTTTTATTGTATTACTTGTTCGTTAAATTTGCTATGATTTGACACGTATTTAAATTGCTTCATCTTATATGCGAACGGTAATCCAGGTTTATTAGGATTTCAGGCGTCATCCGAAAGCTCATTTCAAAATTACGCGCTTCGCATAAAAATACACCCGGCTCGAAGGACCGATTTTCGGGATTGATGGGATATATACATACACACATGTATAAATAAATATATATCAATATAAACACGGTCGAAAATACGATTTCGTATTTTATTATTCTGAAAGGGATTATTGTCTTAAATTAAGATATCATTATTATTCCATATTATTATTCCAATATATATGTCATTAAATCATAAACTTTCTATTAAGTCCCATATAAGAATTCATAAAATAACTTAAAAATTATAAATATGCCTATTCTAAAAAAAAATATTAGATGTACGTAGATTTTACGTGGTCCATGAAAAAAATGAGGAACCGTGTGGTTTTCACGTAGAATCGACGTTTTAAAATAATGAGGGTATTTTATTTGTAATTTATAATTTAACTATACCGTTAGGGAAATGTGTCTTACATGTAACTTTTTTAAGACACAAAGTAACTTATTGAAGTCGACAATTATCTGGATACAAGATATTGTGTATTTCATTAAGACACTGAGGCGTCTTGATTAGGCGTCAATTTTCTTTTTCTTTTTTTTCAAAAATTAAACAAATTATAGTTTTTTACTTCTACATTTGTTTTATAAATTTCCTTCATCTGCGTATATTCATAAACAGTAATCTCAAACATTCAACTGACGTTGAAATAATACCTCGCGTGCACTAAAAAGTTGATATCGCCAGTTTCTTATAGCTTAACCTTCAATGATAAAATATCTCCTCGCATATATTGTCTGTAAAATCAATGAGTTTATGTGCGTTGGGCAAAATATTTTGAGTATCAAAAATTTGTTTAGTTTTAAATATATATTTTAGAACAGGCACAGGCTTCCATTATTGAATGTTAAATAATGGTGCGTTTGAGGTACTAATAATTCAGTAGTAAAATAACATATTTAAGGGTCTTAGTTTTAATTTGGAAAATGTATAATACATTTATTAATTACACATTAAAATTTTACGACGAAAAAATTATAATACAAATATGAGTCAAAGCTTTAAAATTAACTAACTATAATTTATGTTGACAATTAAAAACCTTTTTTAATATGTAATTTTGTTTAAATCAAAATTGATTATCTTCATGATAAAAGGGGTTTTGTTTATGTGAAATTTTCCCTTGTGTTTATAAAGAAGTGTTTTTATTTACTTTAAAGAATCGTGTTTACATTTTTTACGCTAATTATATTTACATTTTTGACGATGTTTTTTTCTACTTTTAATATTCTTTGTTAGACAAAACTTAATGTTTAATAGTATATGACTAGCAGTTTCCTATTTTTTTTTTTTGATTTTATTAAAGTTTAATAAAACGTGAAACTGTAATGGTTTTAATTATAATTAACAACCATTTTGTAATTTTTCTCTCTCGATATGACATAATTTCAATTGAAAACGATTATTTTGGAAAATTACGAAAACCTCGACTGACGCTCGATTTATAACAAATAAATGTTTAACATTTAGTTAATTTGAAAGAATTATGGGAATTGTTATTTTTGTTTAATTTTGATTCGTTTAATGAATTTATATGTTTATTGATCGCATGGTTGCATTTAATGTAAACGATGATAAAATGCATTTTTAATGTTATAGAAACGAGATTATATACGTATATAGTATTGGTTTTTACGCCGGCTCGCTTTAATTACATATTTGTATGTTATATTTGCAGTTTGATCGAATAACGATTTCATTAATTAATTAGAAATCGTGTCATTTAAATGATACCGCCTGTAAAATAAAGTCCTCCCTTGTATTGCTTGTTGCGGTTTGTTGTTAATAATTTCGCATAATTGTTATTGATCAATGCATATTTAATTTTTTTTCTTTGCGAATTATTTTCCAGCGCAAATCCGGAATCGCTTTCGTATTCTTTTTGATTCCACTTTTATTATTAAATCCAATCCAAAACGGATCATTAGAATCCCCATTATCTATCCTTCTTTAACATTCTTTTTAATTCATAACGGTTCCGTAGTTTCATTGCGATTACGGTTAATAAATTGCACATTGTGCAGAACCGGATGTTAATTTTTAAATTTTGCAATATTCCAAGTAGTTTTGAACAATTAATTATCGCGATAATCGCGAGTACTCAGTTACACAAACAAAGCGACGCCGCATTTAAGAACACGGACTTTGCATTTGCGAACGCATCTCTAATACCAACTGTTTAATAAAATCCACTATGAAATTCTCGCGCAGTTTTCAGACGGAGTCATTTGTTATCGTGTAATACATTTCGATAAATATTATTTCAATTGATAATATTATTTCAAATTAACGCGAAACTTCTTCCATTAGTGAAATCAGCAGTCGGAAAAGTATTATATCCATTAGCAAGCACTTCTCTTACACGGAACGTTATAAAAAACTAAGTACGTTTTTGCACGTATGCTAAAAACACAGTTCCATAAGACACGCCTGATTCTTCGTTTATAATAAATGAATTATCCCATTCAGACATTCCGGTATACATTTCTCGGACAATTGATTTTTATTGCGATTCCTTTGTGCCATGACTTGCTGAAATGAATGATCTAAATACTTTTTGAAGTCACAAATTAAAAAGATCAAAAAATCGATAATACCTCGGGAAAAATAGACAGTAATATTTCCATCACCGTCTACCCGCATTAGGGGAAAAAAATATCGCAAAAATTACTAGATAAAGTCAACACCATATTCCGTTTTAAATCAATCAATGCTTATAATACACACGATTGCGCTATATCGCATCAAAATTGTGGTCTGTTAAAAGTACCCTAGTTTTGCTATTGTCATTTTGTTATCTGTCCAATCGAATGACCGCATACCAATTTGACAATTCCAGCTACTCAAATCAACTATTTTAGACTGTAAATCGATTTAATAACATCATCCATACTATACATACACCCTATTACTTTCTGTGACATTCTAGAAAGTCAAATCGACCGTCTGGATTGTTAATTGGCTATTTGTAGACGAGTCAATCTTACCACTCAAAATAGTCGCAGTGATTATAAATTTATTCCTTTTGAGTATATATTTATAAATAGTTAGATTTATATAGGACTGATGTTTCAACGATATTTTTTCCAATTAAAAAAATTTGGATTTCAATAATTCCGTTGAATCTTTCAACAAGATGATAGGGGGCCCCCGATATAAAGAGGGGACCCAAGATTTTAGACGTACTTTTTTGCTTCAATGCAATATCGTATCTATTTCGCCAAAAATTTAAGTCTATAAAAATAGTTACACGTATCTACTATTGTATGTATGCAAATATATATTCCAAAAGATAGTTGGATACTTGGATATAATGGTCTATTGTGTTGTATAGATATCGCACTTTCTTGAACCTTTTCTTTCGTTTCTTTTTCTCTTTTAGGCGAGTGAGATAATAAATGTAAATGTTTCGGGTAAACTTATTGTACATCCATCTTTTTTGTTCAGAATGATTATTGTCATTAAACTTTTCCCTTCAGAATTTCTTTCTTGATTTTTATCCATCTCTTTATCACGAGACAATTACGTTGCGTGTCGACAAAGAGTCCTTGATTTGGTCAAAAATGATGAAAAAGTACACTTTTATCGAACGCCGTTATTGTTCTACTCCTGTGGAATATTTAATTAGGAGTTTATCCAAACATCAAAATATATAGTCCGGAAAGGTCGCGACCTCTGAATTGCAAACGACTTGGATGGAAGTTTTTAATTAGAAGTAATTAAAATTCGATTTTAAAAAGTAAATAATATTTGTTTTTTTTAATAATAATTTTTTTTGATAGGATCTAAATTGAAGGGTAACACATAACTAATTCATAAATAAAATGACCTTTTAACCTTCAATTTAATATTCAAAATGTTAATGTCTGTATGCTTACCAATTCAAACTACTTTGGTATCTTCAGAAGGAATTCACAGAAATTGTAGATTAAATGGTTTGTCCCAATTTTTAGTAACTTACAAAAGGTTAAGGGGGTTAAGGTTAAAATAGCATCCTGCAATTTTAGTTAGATACTATAAGCTCAAACGCGAATTCCATGAGTTTTCGACGTTCCGCCAAATTGCCAACAAATCTATTTATATATGAAAATAATGCGACAATTTCGGATTTAATGTTTGCCGCAAATGTACGACGTTGTGTAAAACGGTAATTAAGTACACTTTATGTAATTTTATTACACTTTTTTTGACCTTCTTTGCTGTACTTTAGGAACACCTTGTTTGGAAAATTAATGACGTACTCACGGAAAAGGTTTCCATACATATGGTACTTCCGCCAGTGATCGATTCTTATGAATTCTTAAAACAAACAACGTAAAAGCATTTAAATCTAGTTAATTTTGTTGATAATTTATATAGCAAATTAGACGTAAGTTTATGCGTAATTTATTATCATTGCGGGACTGAGTGATTAAATTACATTTAAGAAGTGACTGTAACCTTCGAACCTTCAAAAATGACGGAGTCATAGTTAGTGTTGAGTTGCTGTTATTTTAAATTATAATAGAGTATTTGTTGTAAACATGATTTGTGTTATTCGTCACAAATAGGAGGTTTGTTTTTAAGACAAATAACATTCAATTTAATAAATTGTTTAATTATTTATTTTCTTTCAAACAAAATGTCTCATTTGTTAGAAAAATATTTACGGATATATTTTAATTTGTAAAATTGATTTCTTATAAAGAAATACATTTATTTTCTCAAAGCAATGAACACTGACGATTTATTGAAAATGTACCTAATCAATATTTAATAAACTAATTGATTATAATTAATTGGTAGTTAAGCAAAATTTATATGATAATAATTTCTTGAGTGTCCCAACTTCCTTCGATATAAATTTTAAACCTACAAGATTGTATATATAAATATTTATTACTATCGATATGAGTAAGTATAGAATATTTCTTTAACATATTTCAAAGGTGTAAATTTTTGTCAAGTTTGTAACGCGTGTTTGCAGTCCCACCAACGTATATAAAATAAACATTTTCAATAACGTACTGTAATATTATTTGTAATTAATCTTTTGTAATAAAAAAAGGATTAATTTAATGGATTGTATAGTTAATTTAACATATTATTCAAAAATGAAGAATTGCTGACTCGAAGATACTATACTAATCTTGAGAATTCACTAGATTTGGGGTTTTTCGAAATATTTATATTAATTTGATTAATTAATATTAACAAATGAATCTAACGATTTTCTCACATTGGAAGAACGTCTTCTAATTGCAACTAGTATCGTTACTTGTATATTTCGAACGTTATGAGAGCATTAATATTTGAAACGGTAAAAATTGTTCCTAATTTCAAAATGTCGACGGCGCTTCTGCTGGCATTAAAGAATAAAAACAAAATATTACAGATCTGCATATACAAACGCATCTGTCTAAATAAATGTTAATATAAAAAATATAAAGTTAAAGTAAAAAAATATTTTATCGCAGCGAAACCCGTACAATTAAATGAATTAGGATTTTTTAACGACTTTTAATCCCGTATTTTATATTCGTCTAACACAACAGTTGCGCGCAAATTGAATAGCCAAATTTTGCCTTTATTCCCAGTTTCTCTTACAAGAATAGTTTTCATTCGATCTCGTCGGTGCAAAATAAAGGAATATATGGAATTGCGATCGTGCTTTGTCGTTGTTTATAATAATATTTACATACAAAATGTTTTAAATTTTTGACTGCGCAAATATATTTAATTGATTGAATTGCAGCACGAGATGAATGTGCGCAACGCACGGAGCTAATGGTAATTTGAGAACGCATTTTTCATTTTAATTTCAACGCTCGATTGTAAAATTCATGCCAAGCTGTTAGTGTATTTTTTTTTATTTGTTTTTTTAATTATTTGTAACTTTTTATTTACTTTTAATCAATAACGTCTGCATATATTTCATCGCATTTCCGTTTATTCTACAGAATTGTATTTTTCATTTTCATAGCGAACGTAACAAATTAATAACATAATAATAATGATAATAAAAAACCAGCTTATTATGAATGCGTGCCGCCATACTACAGTCAATTTCACGAATATTTTCATATTTAACGTACGATTATTAATCGGTTAGAATGTTCGATGAACTATCAACAAAATAATTGTACGAAATGCAATTTTTGTTTATCACGTGTGTACATATAATATATATATATACATACACACATTTAGCGAAGATGGATTTAATTAGGTCAGGTCAAATACATCACCATTATAATGCGCAGGACAGAGATTGTGTTATTAGCCTTACGTTTCTCAATTTATAGGCCATTCTGCTGCTTTTACGTTGAATTTCGTGGTCGCTTTCAATTTAGAAAGAGTATATTCGTTGTGAGACTAATGTCCATTAACGGCCGGTGTCTTCGCAGACATTTTTCTAACAGTAGCCATTTTTCAGTGGAACTTTTATTCTGTACACAATATCGACATTGACGTATATAACTACAATAACAAATTAGGGACGCGCGCTCTCGTGCGTTTGTTTTTGTAAAATTCACTGTAATTGTCAAGGTCGAGGCGTGTTTATTGTTGACGTTTATTAATACGTACATTATTCATATAATGAACGTAAAGCGATTTACAGGCTATCAACTAATTACATTCGTTTTAATGTTTTGGAATAAATTGGTAGTGGCTTCGAATTAATTTGTAGGTTAAATTTGTCATTAACATTGATAAGCTCGCATTAGAGTCAGTATTATTTTCATAATTTCAGTTTATGCTGTTTGATTACATTTGCATCAGCTTCGACCGGTTACTTTATCTGTTAACTCGTATTTCATTAGGTTCGCATGAATTTAAAAAAATAATATAATAAACAAAAAAAAAACGTTATATTCACGCGGCGCTAATGGTTATCTGATGTTTTGTACGAATGTTTGTAATTACGAATTTTACCGTAATGCAATAATCATAATTCATAAATATTATTAATGGTAATAATGGTGATGACGTAGTATACGGCAAAATGGAAAAAGAAATGATATGAAAAATAAATTGTACCAATGAAACGGAGGTAACGAGCAACATTTTTGTTGCAAAAATAGCATCACGATTCGGTGTATTGATCTAGACAAAATTATTACAAAATTTGTACATCGCATTTTAAGCCACCATTTTTAATCAGATAATTCATATTTCGATAAAGCTTGTGATTATTGCTTTTGACCTTAAGGTGATGCTTCAAGCGAAATTGACAGATATTGGAGTTGATATATTTTTGTTAATTTATTTTATATGTATTTTTTCATTTCTTTTTTTTTTAATTTAGCCTATTTTCTTATGTTTATATTTAAGATTAAGAAAATCAGTTTAATATACTAAAAACTTAACGAGTAGACTCGCGTTTTCGCGATGATAAAAATCGAGTCGACTTACTAAGTCTAGAATTTAATTTGAATGTTTAATAAATGTACTGCGTAAAAAAATCTTTTATCATCAAAAAATGGTTCACGTACTTACATTTTATGAAATACGCAATTTAATAACACTAAAACGTTACAGTAGACTTGGGGAACCCCCATAAGATGGTTCTTCGAGTGATTTTATTAGATTTAGGGGTATTTTAATAATGCTTTGTATATAATATTTTTTAATAATTCAGGCAATTTTCGAATTTTGATTTAATTTGCGAGGAAAATGTTTATTCAATTCGACATTTAATGTTAAACAAATTAATTTAATGTTGAATTAATCAGGTAAAATTTACTGATTAAATAAAAAGTATGAAAAGTATAAATTGAAAAAAACTATTAAATTCCAAGTTTACAATAAATTCAAACAATAACAATAAACGTTATTATTTCGTTACATTAAATCCTTAAACGTACTATCAAATTTTGATCCTAAACAACTTCGCAAACAGTAATAAACGATACTACCAATCTGATATGGTTAAATCAGTCAAACTATGGTTTACAAATAAAAATTATTAGTATAAGTTATAATAAAGATTAATTACTTAGATTTCTTAAACTATTTTTATTTGTAAATAAATTAAATATATAATTTAACAAATTTATTTACACGAATTTAAGAAATTATAATAATCATTATATATACAATTATGTAGCATTGAATTTTACTGAACTAAAATATATATAATAAAATATATATGTATAAAATATATTTTAGTACTTGTAATAAAATTTATTATTTGTGAATTAAACTTTTTACTGCAATTTATTAAATTAACAAACTTTATGAATAATAGAATTGAATTATTTATTTTAAATATATATTTACGTTACCATTGAAAATTATTAATTTATTTAATTATCATACGCACTGAAAAAAATAATATTACAAATTTGACCAAACTAGATAATAAAAGGATGAAAAGTGAGCAAAAATGTAAACATTAGACAATATCATGGTATTTACTAAATATTTGGTAATATTTGACATATTTTTGGAATTTTCTGACCGTAATGTATCATATTATTTACATTTTTGCCTATTTTTCTTACTTTTATTATCTAGTAGATTATTTTTTTCATAGTGTATAATAATAATATTAAATACTTATGTTTGATATTAATTAAAGGGCATTACTTATCATTTATCTTCATCTGTCGTTATCCCCACTTTTTTGACACTATTTTGTATTAACGGAGCTTAATTATAGATCCATTAAGTGGACCCTGTCCTCATAAGTACCCTTTGCATTATATGTACGTCCGTGAAAACTACAATTTTCAAGATACAAGTCCAAGATTTCATATACCATTTTGTAATCACAAAACAATTAAATTTTCTTTAAAATTCCCGTCCGATTCCTATTCGCAGCTTAGAAACAATTTAACGGGGCATTAAAATCCAATTTCAAAATGATTATATCAAAATTATACACGAATTTAACGAAAACGGCGATTAAAAACTAGTTAATTCTGTAAATTCAACATTTAATAAATCAAACGTCTCGCTTGAAAATCGAATAGCAATCATATTACAATCCCCGTATAATACCCATAGACAGTTTGATGTAAACAAAATTTTCGACGTGAAATAGTGCAACTGAAATGAATTATATTCGCAGTTTTTGAAGCCCGCGTTCTAACGCGCAGAATTATTATTAGTATTACAAGAATGTAATTTGAATATCATCAATATAAATAGAATTTTCTTTGTAACCATAATTTATGTTCTAAGAAATAATCTAAAACGAATTGTCAGTGTTTCGGAACAAAACTAAAAAGGACGCAGAATATGTAAACACAAACAAATAAGGTCACTTTAACTTTGTTTATTTTATGAGTTTACGGTTTCCGTGTCCTTTTTTCATTTGTTTTCAAAACATTGAAATCGCGAGTTTAAAGGGTGTTTTAAAAATCGTTAAACATGACGATCTTGAAATCAAACGTGAAATTTCGATATTGCATAAAAGGGTCGAGTGAATTGAAATTTATTCAGAGGGATTGATCTGTGTGCTTTACATGTTTGAGGAGGAACCATTGGAAGTACTTAATATTCATTGTTTATAATACGAAAATAGGTACTTACACAACTCTATTGTTATTGTTCGCGGAGGATACTCGTTGACAATGACGTTTATTTCAGCCAAAGGTACAAGATTTAAGTTGGGAACCAAAAATATAGATGCTCTTGTTTTGTTATGAAAGTCTATTCTGATTTTTGACAATGAATATTTTCATTTTATAAATGTTGATAGTGTTTTCACGTGCTTAAGAGTATATGTCGAAACTGGCAAATTTGATATAGTCTTTATGAAATACCATTTCCATATTGTTTACACTATCAAAATTTGCGATTAATAAATGTATTTGTTTTATTTTGTAAGATGTTTTTTTATTATACATATTTTATATACAGTATGCAATTATGTATTATACTTAACGTTTCATTTGACGATCGTCCTCAAAATTATTTCAGTCTACCATTCTGTTTACTGTTGTCTTCGAGGGCACATCTTTAATAGGGTTCCCTAAGTCTAATGCCACGGAGTTAGTGTTCCTCATTATGGTAATGCAAAATAAATTGCGTATAACTTGTAAATATACTTCATTCCATGTTTGGACAATGGGATATTATATTTATATATTACAAACTTTTTATTGCCACCTAGATAATAAATTATGTATTCTCAAATTAACATTTAAATGTAAATATTTACTTTCATTATAGAATAACATTCCTCAGATATGAAATAATGTTTTCAATCAGAATAAATTATTAACTATAATTGTTAAAACATATATTATAAAATATATTCGATTTCCAGTAAAATCGCTTAGATAATCACAAAATACAATCCTATAGGGACCCTAAAATCCCGTACGTAAGTTTCGTTCGATTTTTAATATTTCAAATAAAATCAAAAAATTAATTTTATATAAATTTGTTATTAGGACGCGGTGATTATGAGTCTAGTTTATGTAAAAATAAAACCGAAATATAATAACTAACATAAATATAACTGTATAAATAATATTAGTAATAATAATGTATGTTTCATTATTATCTAAATGCATTATAAGTGTATAATAAATACTGATAGAACATTTTCTTAGCATATTAGGCAAAAAGAAAACTCGGTTTCATATTTCAATTTCTCAGCTTTCAATAAATCAAATGATTGATTCTATACAAATATAACCATGGATTACTTTGTTTCTGCCTTGGCTAGATTTTTTCATATTTATTGTTTTTTTTTCGTACATATTTTGCCATTTTTTATGACGCTACATCGGATTTTCCAGTTTTTATGTTCCATCGCAGTTCAATTTCTCTCGGATATGGATTTACTTGTTTTCCATTTTATTAAGTATTCACTTACTTTTACGTGAAATTAGTTTAAAATTTATTCATACTTTATAGGAATGTATTTTATGTTTTTTTTTTTATATAAAATAATGAATACAATTTTGTTGAAATTATTTTTATGTAAATATTATTTATATTTTATGTACTTAGAATTTTGTTTATTTTCCTCGCATTAATAAAATTTTAATAGTTAATAATTAATAAATTAGAATAAATACAACACTACACATCGATGTCTAATGTCCGTGTTTTTATCACATTAACTTATTATAATAATTATAATATTATATGATTATTATTATTATAAGAGTATAATAATCTTATTAAATATTAAATTTCTTCTGCAATCTTTAACTGGCACTGGATGCTCATTATTTTCGTAATTTGTTTAATGACTATAAATTTGTAATATAAGTCGTCCATGAAAATGATTTTCTATCGACACTTTTGTGTATTTTCTCAGTTAAATAAATGACTACAATTTATAACATTAAGTATTTTTGAACTTTGCAGTTTAATTATTGTCGAGTAATATAAATTAATATCACTGCACATTATTATCATCATTACTGGAAAAAGTAATATGTTGATTGAATATAAAAATGTATTTATTCAAAAGATATTTTTTTATTTGAACATTATTCGCGATCGTTCAAATATTATTTATCTATGTCTTATTTAATTTACGTTATAAACTATATTTTTTTCAAAACATTTTTATTTCTGAGTGAATATAAATGTATACTAAAACGTAGTAAACATTCCTTCAATTTTAATACATTAAAGTACTTGAAATATATTTGCCGTAATTTTCATTAACATTATGTAATGTTCATTATTTTTATTTCAACTTTTCATACATTCATGAAATTTATTTTCAAATAAATTAAGTGATACTTTAAAATTTATATCATATTGAAATAACATAAATGAGATTACTTTATTACGTTTATACATCTACTTTTACATTTATACATCTATATGTTCCTCAAAATATTCATATATAAAAAACTAAATATATTCACTGGAATAAATGTTTTTACCCAAACAAGGATTAACAGTAACTTGTCCCCAGCGTCATCAATTTATGAAGTTATCACAACTTACACTGAGAAAAAGATTCGATGACTGTTATCGAATGTTATTATACACTGAGAAAAATTTCCATTAAAAATTACTGTGCTAAAACAATAATTGTGTACGATGAGTGTCAACAAAGAAAAATTACATTTATAGCACAGTAAAACATATAGGGAAATCGATGCAATGTTT
>JABFQC010001965.1:0-17408 GCA_022817085.1 Psilanteris sp. ZL-2020
GATACATGTATCTTGAATATACCTTGTTATATATATAACATTCTTATTTTTTTAACCATGTGTGTAATTTTAAAATATTTTTATTACGAAATTTTAGTTATAACAAATTTAAAACAATATATTTCAAGTATATAGTACGAAAATCAAAGTGAGATTTTTGACTAAAAATATGTATAAAATAAGAGCGGTATTTCATGAAATAATGTAAGGCTACAATATTGTAAAATATTTCTTAAGGCATGAATCATGTAGACATTTTTATGTCGAAAATTGTAACATACTGCACAACCTTTGGCTACATTTTAGAGACTTTAAAACGTGGCCGACTTAGACAAAAACAATTGAATTTATATTTTATACGCGATATAACTGTTTTTCAACTATAAGGAAGTAATTTGAACATTTTTCAACTAATCAAACGACTATGTAAAACACAGACTGCTAGCATCTTTGTGCTCTTTCTTCTTTATTTATTTTTTTACTCTATTATTAACGCCTTATTGTACGAACCACATCTCCATGCTTATATAAAAGTCGAAACATTTTTTTTTAAATCGTTTCCATTACTTTTACACCGAACAAATTGCATTATAAACAGTGAAAGTGGCACGATTTTTGGAATTGCACCTTAAAAATCACCACATGATCATAATAAAAAATGGTAATTTTAATGACATGATAATTGCGGCCATCCTTTCAAAAGGATTCTACTTTAGCTACGCGAAGTATGCAATTTTGTCACGATACCCGTCTAGTTCACACGTAAGCAAAATTGAAGAAAGCCATGAATTTATCAGCCTTAACCATTTACACGACCCCTTTTTGCACTCCTTACGACGCATGATTTATCGCCCAAATGAACGCAGTAATGAATCAATAACATTTAAAGTTCGGAAATCACGGGGCACGCAAAAAAGCCGCGATCATCGTGGGTACGCTTTATCGAAGCTTGTTGTTCGGCCGCGCGAGAGCGTGTTTCTCTTTCCATTAGGGCGACGAGCAAAAAATAGCAGGGATAATTCACGTTTTGTTTCAGCGCGTTCACGGGACTCGTTATTTCCGAATTGTTCATCATCTTCTTGGCCTCGTGCTAACACGTCCGCAGAAAATTGAACCTTTTTGTTTCTGTTTAAGCGGGACTCGAGACGCCGGTAACGCTGGCAATGTAATGCGAGACGCCCGGTAAGGTCGTTGGGTGTGTAAGTAACGCGCTCAAAAGGAATAGCGGCGCGGTGCAAGGCGGCTCGTCTGATTGGCTGAATTTATGGGGTCTACTTATCGCATACTTACCGCGTTGTATATCAACAATGACACCCGCACCCGCGGGCGTCCTTCTCGCCCCTCGCGGAGCCCCTTTTTTGGTGCCCGATCCTCTTCCTCCCCAAGTCGGCACCAACGCCTGCTCCGGCCGTCCTCGGGTATCTTTCCGTGCGATTTACAGCCGGTAAAACGCGGGTAAATGACAGGCGGAGATTTAAGGACGAGTCACCAGAAAACCGCTCGGCGGAATAGCGAAAGGGCTAAGATCTACGAGATGCGAATCTCCCGTACGTCGATACATAAATCATCTTCTGCCTTTTGTTCGGGGTAATAAAATGATCCGCTGAGCGTAAAATTAACGTTCTGTGTTGTTAAACCGAAATATTATAGCATTCGATTTTCAGAGATACAGAGATAAGTGACTTCTAATAGAGTCCTATTACGTAATGCCGGTGATTTCGGACTAAATACACTCGGACGTCGGTCTCGTGATTATCTCGGGCGCTTTTATGGGCCGGATTTGAGTTCAAATCAACCCGAAATTACGCTTTTCAGTTCAAACCGACGTTAGTTCCGCGCGTTCCAATTTTATCGTCGCGCGTTGCCGGGTACGAAGATAAAAGAACGGGTCCGCGTTTGCTAATAAAATTTCAGATCCCGCTGGAATGTATCGTACCGGTGTTTTGTTAAGCCGTGCGTGAATTGGAACAGTTCTGGATGGCCAATGGGAGCGCGCCACTCGGTGATTAATGCAGATTTTATAAGACGCCCTGTTGGGCTATGACCGCGCCAGATCGGCTTACGTAGGTATGGTATCATGTCGGAGATCATTAAATCAATACACTTTGTAAACAAATGTCAGCTTTAAACTCCCGAGAGCAAGCCTCGCTCGGGGTAGTCCGTAAGATCCAGACGCCGATTGCAAACCTGTTGAAAAATTCGGCTCGCAAATCGGACGGAACTAGAATTGTCAGCGTCTTTTGGGTGTACGAAGTGATTTTCGCGTTGCTTTTTCGTTTGCGACATAAGGACGAACAGACCCGTCGCTAACCGTTTTGTTCGAAATGTCGGGAACGTCGAAAAATGACGCAAGGTGGACAGCAAAGCCATATAATCTGATTTTTCAGTGTCACGTGCCAGATTGTCGGAGTTCTCGCCTTTCCCGGGACTTCGTTTTTGACGACACGATTTCAGATTCGTCGGATCCAGTAATTCGTGTAACTTCGACGCGGACATTGCAAAAACTGACGACGTCCTTCGATCCGAAAGTTCAGATTAAAATTCGAAATGGTCAAATTAAAAAAGAAAAGAGTGCGAATAGACTTTTTTAATATTTTTGCCAAAGTCTTTGTATAGTAATTCCATCCAAAAATATTAAATTACCTTCTTTGACTGAGACCGACTGGTTTGTGAGAGGCACTTGAAACATTCCCGTCCCGTTGTTAGACATCCTTCATTTTAACAGCTTCGGACTTTCATTTTTAGTTTTAAATCATAATTTCACGTTTGACTGTGGATTAAAGGAAAAGAATCACGTTAAATGGAATTTCGCGTTAAGCGCCGTGGCGCACTTATATACTGTCGAATACTAAACACCTTTTGTCGAAGGAATTACAATTTTTGCTGCACAATGGAGGAATAAATGGTGCATGCAAAAATGACGAAGATATAAAAGTTGATAGGATGCGAAGGTTACCGAATTATTGCTAATACGACAATTCCGATTAAAGTCACAGGAATAATGCTTCCTGTGCTGTTATTTTACAATTACAACGTGACTTTTACTTCCTGGCTCGTAGAGCTCAGACGACGGATGTCATCAGATATGTTGCGACACGTGTCCCTTTTTTGCACGTGGCATTTAATTTATTATAATAAACCTGTTCAAACTTATAATTTTGATATCTAAAAGTAATAAATTTCACGTTCGAACTTGCTCCAAGCTCAGTCCGCGCGCAATTGTATAAAAGTGTAAAACGAATGTTTCGTTGCGTAATTAATAGCAAATGAATTTCATTGCAAGGAATCATTTCTATTTATTGATATTAATTTGCTTTTAATTGAGACGTACTATTCAAGGTATATGTATCATTTCATGTAACCCATAACATGTATTTCAAATGTAACACGGAACGTTAAATGGATGCTGAATTAATTCAACCAACAAATTGAATCGATACAAATTAGAAAAAAAAAGTTGTGATCTGTAGACAACGTTTACCTAAATAATAAAAAAACAAAAAGATAGGCAACATCCTGTCTTGCATTAATAACACTATTTTATCACTCGCAATTAAAATAATTGATTAGCGAGTCATTTAAATTGAATCAAATTATATAAATACTATAATTTTTATGATTATTCTTTGTACGAGTTTATGCATGTTCTATTAACCAAATATAGCAGATGCGTGACAGATCTATACTTAAGATAATTTGCGAAAATATCTCATCCAATTTGGAACTATTAGACCTATTATAACCAAATATTCAATTCTCTAGAAAACAATTTTGGTTATTATAATGTAAAATGTAAATTCGCTTTTTGTTTCTAGTTTGAGACCGACGCATTAAACCCAAACATGTCTATTTCAATGGAAACACAAATTTTAACTACGGTTGTAAATTAACATGTATTCGTCTCTAAATTGTTGCTTTTACCAAAAATTATTATTTGATGATCTAGTAATTACAGGTTATAAAATGAAGATATTCCGTAGTTAATTTTATTTCATACAACCTGGAAATTAATATTTAATGTTGCATTGAAATTTACATTCCTTATGACCATTTTGTCCCAACGGACAATAAAACACGAAATTTCGACAATTTGTTTCAACAACCATAATAAAAACAGTTAATTACGTCCCAGGGTAAATTGGGGCGGCACGAATTCATTTTCGCGAATTGAATGATTTAATACACTTCCTTTGTCAATGACATTCGCGGCGGTCAATGATTAGAACAAAATGTTCTAATTTCGAAGGACTTCTTTGTGTTCCAAATTATAGCTACTCGATTGAATTGGAAGAAACTGAGCCGCAAAACTGAACAAAGATCGTCTGTTCATTGGATTTTAAATTGCCAGAGGGAGGCCATTTTTTCTACGAGTCTTAGTCTCACGCAGATTAATATCTTTCGCATAGAGATCAACTTCAGTATCCTTTTGTTAGAATAAAATCCTTTCAACGAGCCTTCGATGGCCTTTTTGTTTTGCGTTTCTCGTTTTCTAATGAAACCAAATTGGCCGCGCCAAGTATCGACCTCTTCGTACCGGCGTATTCGTCGCTTCCACCACAATCCACTTTGTAACTCACTTTTGCCAAACAATTCACCAAATTACTCATTTCTAACATTTACATATTATGTTTGATTAAACCCGGTTTCACTCGAGCGATTTTTTTTCTTGCCTCAAAGCAGACTAATAAGATCGAAACACGGTTCAAAGCGGACCACGGATTTAGCAGTATAAATTAGGTTTCTATAAATGAACAGGTTATTTAATAACGCCGCTCTGGACTCGTATCAAATTAAATCAGGCCCGATTGTATCGGACGCTAAGATTCCGAAGCAGTACCATGCTTGACAAATCGCGCAATTAATCGGAGATTCCGTGAAGTCGCGGCGTTCAAAGTTTTATAGCATCGTCGGACGAGGCTAGATCGGTATCTCATTAGGGCCTTAATAAGGGTTCACCCTACAAGCCCACTTTGCTCAAGTAGCATAAAATTACGAGATGGTTCCTTTGCTAAGTAATGATTTGGGTGAGCGATTTTGGTAACCAGCGCTCTTTAGGAGACGAAAATTGGTCCCCGTTTAATTCATAATTTCCTGTACAACGCGATTACAAATCGGTCTCTCCCGTCGTTCATCTGTCCTTCTCGTTATCAAAACTGGAAATTTGAATAAATTGGAGGAGGGTGGTGGGGAGAAAAAGTTTTTTGCGGATAAACTATTAGCAAATTAGTAGGTAGGCGTAACGCGCGCGAAAGCCAGCGCGCCGGTGAGACGAAAACAAATTTTCAACGACCGAGCGCACCTAGCGATTTAATGAAATGAATCTGCTGTTTCATAGCGAATAAAAAGTATTACAAAAAGCCCGCGGCAGATGGGCCAACGTACCGCGTCGACAAAAAACTGAGCGTCGAGGAAATTCAGCCGACACGTGTGATATGACACAGGGACTCTTACGACGTCACCCTTCTTTCCCGTCCGGTCTTATTGACGCGCGGCGCATAAACGCTCCTCGTCGTAAAATTGCGCACGATTTACATAGTCTTCTGGGGTTCAAATGTCCCGCTGTTAGCCGACCGGATTTGTTTTCGGTTCCGCGCCGTTTTTGCCCGTATGCCTCATTGCGGTTTCACGGCAGCGTATTTGCATAATGAGGGTAATCGGTAATATTGATATTATCGGTTATATTACTAACGACGTTGTGACACGTGACAATTTATTTTCGAAAATGGCGATCGGTCGGTTGCGCGCTCCGAGTGATCGCCGGATCAAAGTGATTAATTAACTAATGGCAGACTGTTATTATTATTATTGTTTAAGAAGGTACTTTATGACATATTTATTAGCACCAAATTCATATTAGTTTGCGATATTTATTGGAGCATTATTTAAATATCGCAATATAAATATATCGTTAAGCTCGATAAGGGTTATAATTAACTCGTTTATTCGCGCGCCGGAATAAAGTAGTTTAATCCGCAGGTTTAAATGAAACGCGATGTTATTAACTCGACATTTATAAATCAGTTTTAAATTCAAACTGATCAACAGTTGAATATCGGTATTAATAACAGGTTGTGACAAACGCGCGGATCAATTTTTAAAATAAGACGGTTCGCCTTTTCGCGTCGATTTATCCGCCACGTTAATGAGCATAAATTACGACCGCGGTGGCACAAAAATTGATCCGAATTATGTAAAGCGCGCGTGAAATAGGAGACAAATAAATATCGGTGTCGTTGCGGCTAAAAACCGCGCTCATTCCGCTTCGCGGGCCCGCCGTCTCATTCTGCGACTTCCAAATAAGTATTTGCTCGGGTCGATCGGCCTTGAAATATGAAACACTCACATTAATCAATTCACTCAATTGGTATCTTTATGATGTCACGTTCGCGTATTATAAGTTCGTCTTACCGTATTCAAAGCGGCGTCGAGTAGTAAATCATTCATCAGACGTTTTTGATCGCCGTGAACGGATGCAATGATTATTTGAATGACAATAGATTGCCGCTAAAATTGGCGAGATCGATTTCAGGGGCGTAATATATTGACACTGCGAGCGTTTAACTTTTCCTGCCGGCGCGCGCTGTTTACCAACAAAATTTATTCGCTCGGTGCGCGGAATTTATTTGCCGTTTTCGTCATACGTTACCGTGTCCCGACCTAGCGACTAATCTTCTATCTTTATGCAAAACTCCGAAACTTTTCTATTGAATAGCAAATCGAAAATTCTCTATCTCGGTGCGCACGGATCCAAAGATCGGCCTCTCGTGCCGGCGCTGGCTTTGTGATTTCGTTTTGTTTCTGGGGTAATAGTTCCCGAGATCAAACTTTATTAGCATCTGAAACGTGCTCCAGAATCCCGAAAGGTAGCGGTACCAAATAAAAGGTCTAGACGACGTAGGACTACTTTCAATCGCTGCATCCAAATCAGTTCCTTATATAACGTTATATTCCCGAAAATGATAGTGGAAGTTGAAACACAGACGACCCTTTATGTAAAAATGAATACAAATTAGCCAACCTCTTTGTCGGCCTTATATTAGTTTATGCGCACGTGCAAATTGGCACTTTTTGCCGAATCGAAAAACCACTCCGTCGAAATGTTTTATCGAATCTTTTAATTTGCGATTTCGTATTGTGCGTAACCCTTTTTTATGGTCCCCTTGTCAAAACGTCTTGAACCCTATTCAAATTGTGTAACGTCATTTTGCGCGAACCCCCTGTCCCCGCGTCCCGAAAACTATGAAAAATGGTTCATGAATTTTAATTTTATTAACAAAGCCGCGGCCTTTTGAATTCGATTTGAATATCACACTATATCGAGGATATTGATAAATTACGGTCGGTGAAAATTCAAAAAAGGGTTCGAAGTGGAAAAAATGCATAATGAGAAGCGCAACGCATCGCGAGTGTTGCACGTCTGGGCAGACAACGGATTTACATGACTTGGCTGAAAAAAAAAATACATAAAGAGGGCGCAACCGCGTCTGTTGACGTTTATTGTGTCTATAAACGGTCCGCGCGAGTGCTATTAAAATTTTTGTACGGTTTTTCCCTTCGTCTATATACGGCGGAGGTTTATTAGTGCAAGTCACCAAGGGAACCCGCGAAATATCGAAAATTTGATCGCAGAAAAAGTAAGGTCTCATGTTTCCTGATGCGCTTCAATGATGGTTCTCGTCTCTTCTTCACTTGATTGATAGATTGTAAAAGGGTTGCTGGCTTTTCGTGATGGGGTAACTCGGTTAACAATGGAATCTTAGCGATATGAATAAGTGAGTTTATGCAACTTTAAACATTTGTTATTCAAAACGGAAGGCATTTATTGACGTTGCTTTAAGTCCATTATAATGGCTTCGTTAAATACAAAATTAAATTACGGACCTGGGATTTGCATATTAAAGCCTTACTATAATTTATTTAGGATAATTTATAAGATTTCACCGTCACTTTGAACCATACGTTTTTAACTATGAACAAACGGAAAGAATTTAAGCCATATATATATATATATATATATATATATATATTTTTGCAATTTTTGTTCGACGCATCCTTTTTATTCGGAGATTCTTTATTTTATTACCCGATAAAATGGACGACCAACTTCTTGCATTAAAAATTAATTTTTTGAAGAAAATTACTATATTTAAACGGCGTTCAAGTCGGCGTAGAAATTACGCGCATTTCAAACAGAAATTGCCTACTTCTGGAGTAAAACCACAAAGGATTCGACCACAAAAACCAAACTTCAATATCTTTTGCATAAGAAAAATCCGCGAATGACTTAGTTTTAGAAACCACGCTTGGAGAACTGTGACTAGAAATCGTGATTTTCTATTTAAATATTCCCGCGTTATGCGGTAATTTAGAATTGCAAAATCATTTGAATTTAAGTGTCATTAGTGGTTTATTTGGTACGTTGATTTATTCAGTTTTCCAATGCCAGAATGCGACGTCTGTCAATCGCTTTCATATTTCATCGACAAAATTGTCACATTTCTATTTTATGAATATGTTTCAGGCCACTCGCGTTTGTGCTCCACAAAGAATTAATTTCAATGAATTATAAAATTAAAAGTGCCGAAATTTTTGATACAAAATGGTGCGCCAGACTCGTTGTCATACCTGCGGATAATTTTTAGTAAAACGCTTCATTGATGTCTTATCGATTAATTTAAAATCGACCAAATGAAATCGACCAGGCCCTAAATTGCAATTTAATAATAACGTACGCATATAGGATATGTTAATATGGCGTCATAAATACTATCGATCAGGCTCCCGGTAAGAGATCCTTCGGAGACGTTAGAAAATTACTGGAAACTGGTGTAAAACGGCAGAGACGAAATCACCCGCGGACAGATTCGAGAGCCCGGTCTGGATATAATTTAATAATGTATCGCGCCTTCTGTTTTTTGACGTCGATAAGACAAGAGATACGGCCGGCTATATCGGTGAGAAATAGGACCAAAGTACGGAGCAACAAGTCCGAGTTCCGAAACAACTACCAGGATCATAAATAAGCCAAGGAATTACAATAATCCGATCAAATTAAATGCGAAATTTATGGTTGCAAAAATGCAGCCGAAGTCACATAGTTAACTGATAATTTGCATTTTTAAATTTACACGTTCATTCGGCATTAACTTAAAAACGACGATATATGCATGATCGGTCGTGGTTATGTATTAATTAATGTCGTAAAGGCACGTTGTTCAAGCCTTAAGAATTGAAAAATTATTCATATCAATATATATATATGTATATACTTTCAATATTGGACTGCGAAATTCTAAACATTTCGATGACGTTTCTTAGATAAATTCAAAACTATTAAAAATGTTTACATGCCGCGATGCTTACCGGAAACCAGACTGACTAATTACGTAAAGCTGCAGGAAAACGCGAAATCCGACGTTTAATTTTGAATAATAACTGCAAAATTGATTCGCTCCTTATGGATAGATCATGTCCGCGTTTGCGGGATACAAAATGCGGTGAAAGTTTGCGCAAAAGGTATACACACACTGTATTTCATTATGATTTATTTGTACTAAATTATTGTTAATTAGTAATTTGATAAGTTCGCCTCGGTGCTTTTCCGGTTCTCACAGTGAGTCTGTTCCACTTTGGCGTGCTCGTTCCGGCTGATCAATTCGTTAGCGAGCGGGCAAAAATTCCGCCCAAACGGCCGATCGCGACGCAAATCCTAGTCCGCCGCCATTGCGCGGATCAATTTGCGCGCGAATTTACGAACTGCGGTATGAACGCGATTGCGTGACGAACGGCATTACCGCGCGAGGACGAGCTGTAATCCGCGGAGGCACGTTAATCTGTTTTTATCTTACTTTTATATTTCTCGAGCAACAACGAGTGGCTATAATTTTTGACCGGATTGAGCCATCAGCGAAAGCGCAATATTTTACCGAGATGGCGACTGATAGGTAGCCATCGGCATTGGAATACTAAACAGCTTTAGGGTTCCTCGTTAGAATCAGGGGCAAGCAGGGCTTCGCCTGGCTGTATCGCCAATCTCAAGACCCCTCGACTTCGCTCCGCATCGCGATAGTCCCGGGATTAGTTCCTTGATACGAAAAGATTAGCCTCTCGGAGTCATACTACGGAATGAACTAGAACGTATAATCCAATAGAGTTATTTGAATTTAGTTTATGGTTCGTAACGTTCCGTCTCGATTCGAAGGGCATTTTTTGCGCGGAACAAGCGGAACTGCATAGTGAAGTAACAGGTTGCGCGTGCTGTAATGATACGTAACAATATCACATATTCAATTCTAAACTGCTTCTTCTGGCGGGCAAATTGAATGAACATAAAATTGGAAAGTGTTTACAGAAATTAGGATCAAATTGAATTTCTCAAAATCTCTTATCTACTTTGCCATTAAGTCCTAAATTACGAAATAAGTACGTAATACCTAATATCTAAATCCTAAGTCCTTATAATTGATTCTAACGTTTGATAATAATGTAATTCGATATGTAATTTGAATTCAACTGACATCAAATATTTTATCCCAAAACGCAACATTCGAGTCATTTTGCGCAACTCCTATGGGATTCCATTGTACAATTCGAACAGTTTCGTATACACCAGGACAAGCAGTCAATCCAAAGGACCTTCGTCTTTTAATGTCTATGTGACACTGTGTATTGTCAACCGAGGAGAGATTTCGCTAAAAATGATGTTTCGAAAAATAAATGACAAATATTTTAGCAGTCGACGACACGTGGGACAATGGACAGCACAATGAGCGATTTTCAGCGCGGTCGTTTTCGAATGACGCCTGTATGGGTATAATCCACGGGGTTTCCCTCATATCGCGGAGATTTGATCTGGAAGCCCCTCGGATCCTACATATAGATCACGGATAAGTCCAGGTCTTTTAACGTCGCTGTCGTGGATAATGCGTATGTATTCGGCGTTTGAAAATAAAAGTGTAATAATAAATAAACCGCGCGTACGCTGGATTTCGTTAGTGCATACGTCAAAGCGTATCTACATCTGGCAGTGTAACGTATGGGTACACTCGTATCGCGCGACGTCCTATCGTAAAACGCGTCGGACGTACGCGTACGGCTAAACGAATTCTAATCTTTGACTGGTTGACGCGGATTGCAATACGGCGCCGCGAGCGCGCTACGATATGACGTCGTTGGCGCAACGTCTGACCATACAAACGCGCTCGGAAAATCGTAAAAACGAACGCGACGCTCCACGGTCGCGGGCAACTTTGTTATCAACGTCGTAATTGTCATTCTGATTTCGAAACTCGTTCGTCGTCGGTGCGCCGTTTGTTGCTGCGCATGAAGCAGAGTAAAAAGCGCGCGCGAGCAGAAAACGCACTAACAAAGTTATTAAAATCTTTATGTACTCATTTTTTTACGAGTTAATGAGAATAGCTTCGGAGAGATTGCCGCGTAACTTTTACAACTGCGGGAGATGTTCGGAATTCGTATATATCGAGAGCTGAAATTGGGCGCGCGCGAAAGACGACCGCGCCCGTCACTTCCGCCGCAAGGCTTTTACGGGCTATAAAATGGCCCCGTGGCACGTACCGCGGGACAAGATTTAAATTTCCCAGGTGACCGGTAACTCGGTCTACATGCAATTTCATTTCGTCGGCTAAGTATTTCGCGACACCTTTACAACGTCCGGCCGGTTTAAGTGGTCGATTTTTTATGGCGCAATGCCAAAACTTGCCCGGAGCGTCAGCTCTCATTTAATTACAACGAGGGAGAGGGATCGCGCGGAATATTTACTACGCTTTCGGGACCCTTCTTCTTTCTTCTTTACCGTCCTGCTTGCGGAATATGAATTCGGAGAAATTCGCCGAGAGGCGCTTCCTACGTCTATTTTTAAAGCCGAGATTACGCAAACCGGGCAAGAGTTTCTGAGAGTTCATTATGCACACTAGACCACGTCCTCTCGAGAGCGAACCCTTTGCGGCCCTTCGGAAAAAAAAAACGCCGAACAAAAAAGTTGCCAAGAAAACATTCAAATAACGGCCACATGTCAATGTGGTTTAGAGTTAAAGGATGCTGTTACGTAAAGCTAGATCGCATGTAAGGCTGACGTTATATGACAGTTTTTATTCTGAATTTCTTTTTAGTTTTTTTTTTTTTTTTCTTTTTTATATCCTTAGGATCTTTAGGAACACTTAGGATAAACAGTTTTTTGTTTAAGGATTATTGATACCTTAATTGAGCCTTTAAAATGTTTTGTCGTATTAATATTAATTTCTGAACGCGCAACTGGACGGATCACAGATTACTCCGCAAACGTTTTTTAATAGGTAATAATGGGAATAATTGGAATATTTTGTTCGTATGGTAATAAGTTAAATGTATAATAAGCTGACTGAAAGGGGATGGTAGAAATGCTCGTGTCATTGTTTTGACTTTTATGAATCGCTATTAATTTGTTCTTGTGAATTGTTATCAGTTTCAATTTATATATTATACATTATATTTTAATAGTTTCAGAATTACTATTCTGTGTTTTGAAGAGTTAAATGTTTGTAAAGGAAGCATACTTGAGATTCTAATAACGCAATTAATATTAGTTTCACGATATAATTATATTTCATTATATTCAATATTATTTCAATATTATTATATTCATTATATTCTTCCGCATATTAATAATAAATAATTTTGGCTGCTATACGTTTACTGAAAGCACGCTGGATTAATTTTAAATTAATTTCTTACAAAATATTAATATAATTGCACATTTATAAATTTGGCGTAGAAGAGTTTATTAATTTAAATTAGAACTTGAGAAAAAAGTAGATTATTTTATTCATAAATTTCAAATATGCGTTGAAAAAAGTTTTATTTCAATTCGTTTAATTTAAATGTACATATAATAGTTGCATATACAATGTTCGATCCATATACCCGTTGAATATTATCCGATTAATTTCCATGTGTCAAAACCGTGAAACATATACACGTATAGCCATTAATCTTAATTTCCTTTTGCCGCATAAAACCACTTATTTTATATTTATAAATTGATATTTCATCACGAAAGAAACATCTTAAAATTTCACGTTCATATTTTACGTAACTAATAATACCCAAATTACAATCAGCAATTTAAAAATATTGCAGCTTTGTGCAGGACGAATAAACAAAGTTATAAATAAATGATAAAAAGTGTATCGTTATTTAAATTATTCCATTAATATACACGTTAATATTGTAAACAAAGCTGAAAATTGATCGAAACTTATTTACGTTCGTCGACTTTTATATGCACCGAGCGTTACAGGCTCATAACTAAATCTATTTTTCAAACGTTTAACCCAAATTCTGCAAGCCTCATAAATAGCGCGTCGAATAAAACTGAACTCGCTGACATATTTATTATTTAATCGGCGTCGATTAAAAATTAAATACGCCGCACGGCAATGCAACGCGACACACGTAATGTATGCTCGCAAACGATGTGCATCAGTGACTTTCGAAAATCCGTCTTATTTGACTTGTATTTAATTATCGTGTGTATATATGTACACGATTATTAAATTTTGATAACGGTCACTCGATGACGGTTAAGGCGCAGTGATTATTTTAATTTGCGTAACTTTCTCACACGATCAGCATACGCGTATAAATTATAATAAATTGTGCAACGCGCGCTCCCAATTGATTTGAATTATTGCAGGCAATCACGTAATATTACAATTTTCGTGCGAGCTTTGTTGGTTAATTGTATAATTATCGGCTCGTTCGGCGCGGGACATATTTCACAGTCGTTAATAGACAAAAAGAATCGCGGCCGATACACTTCCTCGTTCGAAATGATTTCGATTGGCAGATCGTACAGGAGTTGGGCTGAGGTTAGGCCTCTGTTAGATACGGCACGTTTGCAATTAGTCTTTGAACAATCTGCTCTTTATCCCGCCGGCTATCTGATCTCACGCTTCGCAAAACCGACCGTTCGATATTGTACGTCTTTATCTTCAATAGTATCAAATTATCCTGGGGAAAGAACAAACGCACACTCGGGATCTGGAGCCACTTCCTTGATTATTCCCTGCCAACAAAAACCTCATTAAAAAACGACCGGTCGTAATTATTTATTTTAAAAGCGACTCCGTAGATCCAATTTCGCGATAGCGCGGTTTAATATCATCAACCGTTTCCTAATCCCTAGCAAAACTAATTCCACGAAGAACGAATCTTGCGGATGACCCGCTGAATATTCAGGATAATTGTCCTTTTTTGAAAATCCCTCGAAAATCCTCTTTTTGTGATGCAATGTGTCGAGATCGGCATGCACGATAGCGCGACCGTTTCGGTGCTTTTCAGCATTCGCTCTAAGTATTTATGAACAATGTTTAGATACCTGATCGTATCATCAATAAGCCACGTGACCGGTCTTGTTATTGAAAACCGGCACTCCTACGGTCGACCGTTTGATGCAAGATACTGCGCGTGTAACTAACAACCCTTAACTTTGGTTACACGTGAAACACAGACTTCGTTGCGGAAGTCGAGAAAATAGATAATCTGATTGATGCCGACAAGTTGGCGACGAAAATAATCGATTCCGTACCGAATTCCAGGGTTTGTGTTTGTGAATTTTGTGACTCGCCGCGTTACAAATTCAAATGCGTTCAAACGACAATTTCGGGACAAATAAAATTCTTTACCGTAAACGTATTTTGCGAAAGTTTTCGAATCGAGTTAATTGCTTTTTGATTGCTACTGACAATTACATAACCATCATATATATATAAATCCACTTCGGATTTGTGAATTTTTGGGACACCCTATAACTGGGATACGTGTCAAGTAGCAGCGTGTATACAAGAACGAGTACACGAGTATACACGCGCTTATTTGGGTAAATTAAGAAATGTCTTTCTCAATCGATCGTTGATTTCGGCGAGCGTGTAAAAGGAAAAATAAATAAAAGAGGTAGAAGAAAAAGAGCGGCGATCTCGCTCGTAAGACGACGTACACATGCATTCATGGGACACCGACACAATGGTTGCTGCGGGCCCCCCGGTGGGCCTCGCGGATACCGCACTGCTTATCTCGTTCGATCTGCGTCATTCGTACTAGAGCCACCAAGTCCTGTTAGAAATATCGCTGCGTCGATCTGAGATGATCCGGCGATAAGATTCTCCTTTGGCTGGGTGAAAGAGGCGCGGGGCCCGGCGAAAATGGCGCGCCGGATTACGAGAGCAGCTGTTGGCCCGCGATCAAGGAAAATCACAATGAAAAACCGAACCCTCGGCAAATTCGTACGAGATGCTCCCACAAGTCAATGCCGCCGACGCGTTTGTTGTCACGTCAAGCGCGGATCAATTATTCCGTCTTTGTGGGAGCATCCGATTTTCGGAGTTCACAAATGTTTCGAATTTCGTTTGCACCTCCTGAGCAGGCACTCCCGCGCGCAACCGAACAACCGAAAGAAGAGAAAACGCTGACCGAGTTACCGATTCGCGTCACCGCGACGATCGATCATTAATCTTGACTCAACGTCGAATCGATCATCGAACGCTCTCCTCCGTGGTTTATCACTTAGCGCGAGACACCTGCGTATCGGTGGGTACTATCAACGTCCGTCGGACATCGGTATTTGCCACATAATCATTTCTATATAATTTCTTAATCGATTCATCAGCGCCGACTATATCGCCCGACTTTTCAGCCGGCACGTTGACGCGCGATCGCAGAAGTGAATCGCGATCCTCGCCGATTACGTCATAATGAGCCGCGACGCAATGCCCGGCGTGCCAAAAAATTGTCCCGGCTTCACTTGTAATGAGTGTTCTTGGCTGTCGATTAAAAAAACCAGGATTGGAACGTTTTGTGACAACAAAACCGCGCCGTTGGTAATTTGTCCGAGATTTTTTGATACACAAACGATCTCCTCTCTTATCGTATATCGGTTTCATTTTCGTAGTGATAAGTCGAAGACTCATCTTCAAAGTAATTAGGTAATAATTACGAGACTACCGTAGGGGGCCCGGCTTATAACCAAGTCATTCGGGTTAATTCGTCTCCTTGTCGACCCGAAGACAGAGCACAGGTGAACCGACGCGTCATTAGGGGCTACCTTAATTACAGAGATCGTATTCATCGGTGGCCGTAAGGTAGGCACCTTGACAATCCGCGCAACAAAGTTCTTTCATCTTGCCGAAAAGTTGCGCTCTTGTTGCAACGCAAGAAAATTAAATGAAGCCGAACGCTGAGCGAGCATTTGAAATTACAATGACTCGAAGTAACTACCAATTATTGCGGCAGTGATTATTGCCGCGCGCCGGGACAATTGTCGTTTCGTGGGCGCTGTTTGATTAGATTCGCGTTTTGCTTTTATTTATTGTCGTTCTGTATCTTTTTTCTTTGTTTTTTCTTTTTCTTTTTTTTTCGTCATTTGAGTACAATTGCGTGTACGTGTGGCAATCAGTTTTTGTCGATGTATCTCGAGATGCAGCACAGATAAAGGACTTGTGATTGTGACTTTATTAAAGCGCCATGACTTGCATGTGTCGTAACTATGCATTGCAAGTAAACAGCGGAATTGTAAGTACGTGTCAGCTGCAGGATCGATTAGTATTTGAATCTTTGTTCTCAATTGTTTCTTATTCATCGTTGAGTGTATTTTCATTTCTGAGTAAAAGGTTGATGTTTCAACAATTTTCAACGCTCTATTGGATATTGCACTTGTCGCTGATTTTGCTAATGAGAAATTAAATACTTATTGATGGTTCGTAGCAACAGTTATATCAACAAATTGACAAGGGATGTGAGAAAATTTTGCTGATTATTAAAAGAAATAGATAAAAATAGTTTTAAAATAAATGTATTTGGTTTTCCCAAATATAGTTGCACTATATAAATAAACAAAATAAAAATTTCAGTATTTATATACTGTATATAATATATAAATATATTCGTTACCAGATGCATCTTCATAATATATAAAATTAACTTATACTACTTAATTACATATTAATAATAAACAATCCCGTGATACGAATTATTAATCACACCTCCCTCGAATATTACATATATATATATATATATATTAAATGTTAATAAATAAATAATATATGTATATTAATATGAAGGTATAGAAGGGTTACCTATTCAAATTTAAGGAATTTATTAATACATACTGATGATTAACAGACCACCCTGTGTTGGACCAAATACTACCTTTATTATAGTATTGTGCAGAAATATCGACCGGTACGTTGTAATTTTCTGTTCCCGTAAATAACTGTTTCTCTTTTCAGTATTAGCCTTATTATTGTTCCGGCAAAAATGTTAGAATGATCTCTTTAATTTTATGTTTAAAGATATCCTATTATTCTATTGCCAAGTATCTTATTGGTTTGCAGATTTGATTAATTACAATGTGAAAT
>JABFQC010001966.1:0-17397 GCA_022817085.1 Psilanteris sp. ZL-2020
GTACATGTAAAATAATTCATAAAAGTTTGTAATTTTCAAAATTATTTTTAATGTAGCTTTTTATATAACCTAATATGTTTAAAAATAACATTATTATTTATTAAACAATATTCTATACATAGCATTTTTAATCCCACCTGTGTTACACATACACTGACAGTCCTCAGTCTGTTAAAGGGAGAAGGAAAATGTTGTATTCATATTTAAATAAACATAATCTTAATGTAATAGTTATAAAGTGATTGATATAATCATACTTTATTGTGAAAAAATATATTACTTTTTTCAATGAAATTTTTTCTTGGAGGAATTGCACAAATGAACATAATTATGTGATATATTTCAATGATGTAGAATTTTACATAGAAATTATTTGTACTTTCTAAGAAAACTGATTTTGAACTCATTTTTGGTTCTGATATAGAGAACTTCTGTGATTAAAGTAACTAACTTCACATGCTTTGTTTATATAAATAACAATATTTATTCATCATTTATATTTCATAATATGTACAACTCGTTTATATATGATGCAAAAAACTTCTTGTACTAAAATCATAACAAAACTCCAAACATTATGTAACTGATTGTTATACCTGGAACTATTAACGGAAATCCTTTTTATTCTATTTTTGAAAAATGTTTGTCAACTATATTTCAATGATATTTTCAACAAATGCTTGTAAATTAATTTAAAATATATTGTATTGTAATATACAAAAGTAAAATAACTTATATTAATATTGTAGTACATATAAAAGTATCTACTAGTAATTATATGTAGGAATAATTTTAATGCTGTATATTTATATCATATATTCAAATATCATTTGTTTGTTGCGAGACATTTATGAAAAATAACATTCCTAGAATGCAGCTCATCTTTGTTGATTAGTTGTTTCATGTCATAAATTGATAATTGATGAAGATGATTCTTTGATAATTGGAGTAATTTTAAAACAATTGAACAACTTATTTTCATTGGAATTATTAAGGCACATGTACATGGTATCATATTATTAATTATAATATTAAAATTTTAAAATATATGTATTAAGTAATATAAGATAAAAACTTTTTTTGCAAAAAAACTAATTTTTGTGTTTTTGTATTCTGTATCATAAGTATGATTTTGTTATTTATTTAAATTTAGTATTGTGGGGAGAAGGGTGTTAATTAAACTGAAGTTTAATCATTTCTTTAAGTAGATCAGGAATGAAAATATACATAATTAATATTTTATAATTAAAATATCAAAAGTTTAATAAAATATATTAAATCTGGTTTAATATTTACAGACTTTATGGAGTTGTGTTATCTCAACCAATGATGATGGTAACTGAACTCGCACCTTTAGGTTCATTACTTGATTATTTGCGCAAACATTGTGGCCAAATATCCGTCCTCGCATTATGCAATTTTGCCCTACAAGTGGCTACTGGCATGGCCTATCTAGAAGCAAAGCGTTTCCTGCATCGTGATTTAGCTTGTAGAAATGTTCTTCTGAGTTCAATAGATAGAATAAAAATAGGTGATTTTGGTTTGATGAGAGCTTTACCACAGAAAGAAGATTGTTATGTAATGACGGAACATAAAAAAGTTCCATTTCCTTGGTGTGCGCCAGAATCTTTAAAATCACGTCAATTTAGTCATGCTTCTGACGTATGGATGTTTGGAGTGACTTTATGGGAAATGTTAACTTTCGGAGAAGAACCGTGGATTGGTTTAAATGGTTCAGAAATATTAAAAAAGATTGATAAAGAAGGAGAAAGATTATACGAACCAGAGGCTAGTCCTCCTCAAATGTATGAAATGATGCTGCAGTGCTGGAACAGAGACCCGACAGAAAGACCAACGTTCGCCTGTTTGAAAGAATCACTTACTGGAATGGTACCTGCTGTTATGAAAGCATTAAATCGGTTCGAAGAAACAGATAAAATGACTATAGAACATGGTGATGATATTGTTATCATTGATGGGAAATCTGAAAATTATTGGTGGAAAGGTCAAAATCAAAGAACTTTTCAGGTGAGAAATATGAATAATTATTTAAACATTAAAGTCTGCATAAATAAACTGAATAAATAAAAAATAAAATATTGAAATGTGTTAAAATAATTAATTATATTTGTAAACTGCGAAATTTTAATTTTAGAGGTTGTATAGTTGGTTTAATTTTTTTCTTTCTTTTAATCAATCATATGCTAGTTTAATAGTAGTAAAAAATAATATGTATATTATTTAAAGATTAAAGTACAGTTAAAATGTATTAAATTAGAATTTATTATTTAATTATAGATTGGATTATTTCCTCGATGTTTAGTTGATCCAATGCGTAAAAAGCAACCAGAAGATATAAGTAAGCCTCTTGAAAATTCATTCATTCATACAGGGCATGGTGAGCCATTCGGTAAAAGTTGGGGTAGTCCCACATGCATTGATAATGTGTACCTGCGTAACCCTATGGTACCGCCAGATATAATTGGTACTTCTACAGATTTATTAAAGAAACGTTTCTCAGGCAACACTACTCCACGATCCCGTAAACAATTCAGTTATACAGTCTTCCAAAATGATTTGCGATCTAGTCCTATCAAAAAATCAAGCACCTGCGTTCCAAAACCGAGCACTAGTCAAGAAGAAACTCTTATCGATTTATCCCCAGAAGAACTTGCGAATGCAACTTCCGTGACAGCGCATCATTCTACTAGTAACCAAGTTCTTAATATAATTGACGAGCCTATTGACATGACTGAGAAAGTGCAACAAAATTATTGGCAAGATAATGATCTTCGTACGTATGCAAATTTTCCTACAGGAACATCAAATCAAGATCCTTTTGATACTTCTCAAGTATTTTCTTCTAGATATTATAGTCAAGTAACTCCTGAGTTCTTGGATGTTATACAAACTTATAGTAATATAAAATCTGAACAATTATCAAATAATAATCAATATAACAACCTGGAAATATTAAATGATGATCGAAGCGTAGACGATCGATTATACAGTGAAATAGAAAGAAAATCACCAACATGGCCAGAAGATTTGCATGCAGGAGATGTATGTCAAACATACGCAAACATTATGAAAGTAACAACACCTCCTATTACAACAATTCCATCACCACCACCACCGCCACCACCACCACCACCACCACCACCTATTGGACCAAATGAAAGTCCAAATAAAACAAAGCTTAATGAAGAATTATTACAGTGTTTTGAACAATTATCAGTGGTTAATCAATCCCCTGTTTCAATAAAAAGGTTAGATTCTGCGGAGTTGGAGAAACAATTAGGGAATAAATGTGATTCCAAAAGATTGTCTGTAGCTTCATCGTCTCAGATTAGTAAACTAATAGATGGTGTAGATATTCCAATGTTAAAACCACCACCACAATCAGCAAAACAAAAAGTCAATCCAAACATAAGTATACAAAGACAAAAATGTCAGTTATCTAATGTGACTGATAGTATGTCAGATATTATTGTTGGTCAGATGTTTCAACAGTGCCAAAGCGGAATGTTGCACACGCAGAATCAAGGAAAGGTTCATTCTGAAAACAATTTGCTTATTAATCAGGAATATAATCACAATCAAGGTCAAGCTCAAGCAGCATCAATGATTCAATTAGAAGAAATGG
Organism: Psilanteris sp. ZL-2020; assembly: GCA_022817085.1. Lineage (NCBI taxonomy): Eukaryota > Metazoa > Arthropoda > Insecta > Hymenoptera > Scelionidae > Psilanteris > Psilanteris sp. ZL-2020. The sequence goes on from JABFQC010001966.1 coordinate 3,647, forward strand.
CACAAGTTCAAGAAAGAAATCAAAATTTAAGGATAGATAATGGAAATGTGCTGCCCTCTGCAAAGGCAATGACGTCGACAAATTCATTGTCTGAACAAGTATATGAGGAGCTTAAACAAAATGTGCCGAATTTAGAACAATTGTCTCAAAGCGAATTCAATACTCTATATAACAAGACTGTACAGCAAAGTATAATACGAAATAACCATTCTGGAAATATTGGTGTTTTCCCACAATCTAGTTCATGTATAGGTCAGATGTTTCAATCTGAAATAATGAATACTCAAACTGGTAAGTATATAGTTATATAATTTTAAACCAGCTAATAAGTGTTATGTTTTATTTGTATTTATTTATATTTTATATAAAAAATATATTTAACTTTTAACTTAAATTATAAGATTTATTTATGTATCAATTTATTAGTTTTATTATATAATTCTATTATAAATTATGTTTTTATTCTTAGGAAATCTTCAACATAATAGTCACCAGGGACAGACATTACCTCGAACTTATCATAAGCAAGAACAAGTATTAAATTTAGGAAGTCCGAAGCAACCACCAATGTATAATCCCCCACCACCTGCTTGGTCTCCAATGAAAATGATGATGAATGGCATCAACCAGAATCAAAACCCGAGTTCACCTTTGGCTTCGCCGATAAATCCAGATTTAATGCAATTTACGCCAACTCGTGCATTTGATTCACCGTCACCATCACCATCACCTTCGATAGCACGAAATCTTTTTTCCATGAGCTCTAATGCAACAAACTGTCCTTCTCTTTCCGATGCTTCCCAAAAATTATTTATGCCAATGAAAGATCAAATTGATTTGTCAAAAATTCTTGCAATTAAAATGACAACTGAAGTTGCTGATGCATCACAACAAGAAATAATTGGAGCGTTGCAAGCTACTGGATGGGATAAGAATGAAGCTATCAAATTTATGCGTATTGATAGAAATTGCAAAATCGAGAATCTTACAAGGTAACAATTATATGGAAATATATTACTTATTAACAAAAAATTAATAAAATATAGTTATTTTACATACAATTCAATAATTCTATGAACTGTCGAAAATGTTTAGTACATTTTCTTAATTCAGTTACACATTGATTTCTACTCGTTAAAACGTTTTTAAACAACTAATATTTATATAAAAATTACGAAACGTATTTTGAATTAATTTTTTTTAGAAACGTATTAAAGTATTTAAGTAAAATTAATTTATTAAATAAAATTAAAATCTTTAAGGATTGTTTATTTTTGATATAATTAAACATTATTGTAGAAATACCGAATTGTATTGGAAATACCTTATATTTTTGTATTAATTATAAATGATTAATTATTTTTAATGTCTTATTTTAATGATGTTTTGAATAAATAATTGTTTAGTAAGTATATGTGTAAGTACATGACAAATTTGTTTTTATTACAGATTAGGGTTAGCTGGTAAATTGGAATGTGAAAAAGCCTTAAAATCAACCGAATATAATTTAGATATGGCAGCATCGATGCTTTTAGATCAAGAAAGATGAAGTTTAACTCAAATAGTTTGTAAATGTATTAGTACAAACACTGCTGCATAATAAAGGTTTACTCTTTTAACTTACAAAGTATAATTAAAGGCAGTCTAAAACTCATATATTAAAAATTTATTTGAATGTTTTTATATAACAATATCAAAGATTTCACAATACAGTTTATAATTAATTACAATTGCTAATGAGTTAAACTAGGTTTTATTAAAGGCTAATTTTACATTACATTCAATCAAACTTAATTGATTTACGGGGGAGGAAAAATTGTGTATTCTGCGCAGTTTTTGAAAGATATCGAGATAATATTAAAGTATTGTATAAAGTAAAGAGAGACACGATTTTTTTATACACATATTTCGATAGCATCTGCTATAATAAAATTCGCGTTATAAAAAATTAATTATAATTTGTAGTAATTTAAACAAAGCACGCACTTCGGTCAAGTTTTAAAGACTCTCAGTGCGTCAATGTGACTAATTTGAGATCCGATTCTGTGATATATGCTACTAAAGGCATCGAGTTATAGTAATTTTTTCTTACGTCGATATATAGAAGTTAATGAGTTATTCTGTTAAACAGTTTTACTCACATTTTGTAAATACCTTTAGTCATATTAACAGATAATTAAGATCTAGTTAGGGCGTGTCTAATGATCAAAACAAAATACTGCACTGGAATGTCGTACAAGTGATGTAATTAATTTTAGTTATACGTCAGTGCAAAGTTGCTGACACAACATAATTATCGCGCAGAAAAGTATTTTTTGGAAAAATATTTATGGTTTTTGATTCATATATCGTTCATTTACACAGTTCGATTTTTGACAGTGTTATTATTTAATATTCATTATTTTATTACAGTATTAGACAATAAAAGAATTGAAATTTGAAACAGTGTTTTATTTAAAACCTTATATACAATTCAATTTTATAATAGCGCATTTGATGAAATATCTACAATTGCATTGGATCAATTAAATCTATACAATGAATTAACATGCAACGTTATAAAATTCTAGTTGATAATCTTAAATGATTTTGCTCATGTAAGTATTATAAGATATTATTTATTTTGTTTAAAATAATAGTATCAAATGAACTTTCTTTTAAGTTTGAATTTGCCTTATCATGATGAAAATAACTATCAAGGGAACTGGAGCTTGTTTCATATTATTACATTTAATAATACCGTGATTCGCGTAAGGTCATGCATGGATAGTAAAATAAAAAGGGAAAGGCTGAAGGCATTCGTATAATCGTAGTATCCTTTACCTTTCCGATGCGACCTTTCCCATAAACACACCCCTTATATTTGTATATAATTTAAGTTTCATCGTTGCGGAAAATTTCATTGTTGTAATAAATTTATTTATTTTAACTTTAAGAATAGTACTTCTATATTAAAATATCAATTAAATATGTAATAAAGAAGGCTGCTTAGTTGTAAACATAAAATTATATTTTTATTTGAAACGCAGGTTCAATTATTAATCTTGTATCATATTTTTTCATTAATTCATTTTAACACGTATATAATTTATAAATTAAAATTAATAATTCTTTACAACATTTATATAAGTTTTTGTTAATAAATTCAACAATATTTTCGGCATTACATATATTTTTCATTATTATATTTTTTCAATCAAAATCATTTAATTTGATTCTATGTATGTTTTTAATATATGTAATGTATGCAATTGTTTTTATGCTCGAGCACATGTATATGTACACTCTTTTTTCTTGTAGTAGCTTATTTGTAGATAGTGGGGACGATGTTCAGGTGTTAAACTCTCTTTTCATCAAAGAGAGTGGCTCAAACGTGGAGCAGCCACGGTGCGCGCTGTGTGATGATGCGCGCAATACGCGATAAAAACTTTGCAATAACAACTCATGACATAAAAGTTCATATTCCGTGATTTTTCGTATATTAAATAATAAAAAACAACAAAAATACATAAAAATAGAAAAATATTTTTAAAAAATATTAGTAACGACATAATTTTTGGAAAAAGTGAATTTAGTAATATTATTATTTTATTTTAATTGAGTGATCTTTATCTTTTTGGGTTTGTGCAAAGTGTCATTATCATTTCTTTTGTGTGTGTGAAAGAAACAATAAATAAAAATTAAGATGCCGGCGTCTTCTTCAATCTATTGGAACTCACTCGATTCACAACGCTCTTCTGGCGAAAGTTCCGGGGAAGGATTATTTGCAACAAATCGGAACTATGTTGATCCTTGGGATTTAGAAAATTACGTCTATTTAAGGAGGCACAGCGTAGCCGCCCCAATATATCAGAGAGCACGTTCTTGCGTAGGTGGTTATAGTAGACTTTCTCAGAGGGCACAAACAGAACCTGATTATTGGTATGATTATTTTTAAATTTATATAAATAAAAATATATAATAATAATATATATAAAAATTATAGTAAAATATATTTAGAAAAGTATATATTATTGTGTAGTAATGATTGATAATAAATGAAGCATCGAAATAAAGAAAAATATTATAACGTTTAAAAGTTAGTTTCAAACATATTTTATTGATATTTATTATATATATTTTATATTATCAATAAACATTATTAATCGATTATTATCATTAAAATACTCAATTAAAACATTAGATTTATTTATAATTATAAAATATTAGTATTTGTTTTGAGACATTAATCACACGTTATACCTGTATAACAATATATACCTGTATAAAAGTTTCTGAGCATGTAGGTCTAAATTTAATATTTTTATAATTTCATAATTTAATTGCAGTAAATTAAATTTTGCAAATTATTTATTAATTAATATTGTTAAGGTATTCACCATCAATAAGAGAACCTGGATATGATGCGCCTGCTTCTGTAGAAGAATTGTACTTTGGTGTACAAAAACAAGTTGCTCACAATAAATATTGTCCTCAGCCAATTTATGAAGACAACGTATCGCATTATACTACCGCGTTATCCATATATTCTCCCTTATCAGGTAAGCTAGCAAAATTTTTTTTATATTTCAAATGGGCAAACTGAAAATCAAAATCTAATCTATTTTATATTTTATATGTGTATTAAGATATATGTCTAAAACTGATATAATAATAGATAAATGGTTAAAACATAGTACTTTTTATTCGTTTGTTATATATTATATCGAAATTATTCGATGATTTTTAGACTGAAGTATTTATAGATTATTATAAAAAGGGTGTACAAAAGTTCGTTAGTTAATAAAATAGAAAAAAATGTGTACGATATACTTGATTTCACTTTGATAGAATATTGTATATTTAATGTATGTTTAAGTTATGGATTTTATTTTCCTAAATTTATTTTTGCATACTTATACCTCCAGTAAAACTTAATAATATGTTACTTAGATCAGAAAAACATTTTAATGGTCTATTAAATTACATATTTTGTATAATGCTTTTATTAATGATAATTAAACATCTTCTTTTTGTAAGTTTTATTTGAGAATTTGTGAAAGTAGCTTAAAAATATAATTCCATTACTGAAAGCGTAGATGAATATAAAATATTTTATTTCCGATAGTTGCAGTTCCGATTTAATTGCGTGATTTGGTAATGAAGAAATGTTTCATATATAGCAGAATTTTAAAACTTTCTGTTACATACGTATAGTTATAGTTTCTGCGAGAAAGCGTGTATGTCTAATATCGTAATGATCATAATGAAATACGGAAATAGTTGGTAAAAAATGTTATGACAAATCGATGCAATTTCAAAGGATCATGTCGGTGTAAAATCCCTGGATATCTGAGTCTGCGAACTTTCCATTTTATATCAAGTTTTTATTAAAGATTAAAGATAAAATAATTTTAAATAATTGTTAAACGCGTGTGATGTATTTTAATCATTATTTGATATTTATTTGAATTAAATATTGATATTACGAATGTCATGATAATGTATTATTCACTTTTATTGTTTTTATTCTCGTATACAATAGTAGTTAATTACTTTATATAATTGATCAGCTTCATAATTAATAGCCTAAATAAATTAGGCATATAAGAAAATAAGAATATTTCAATTCAAATGCTTTTACTGGTTAATTTAATACTTAATTTTTCTATTTAAAGTGATTATATATAATGCCTACACTGACAAATTACTTTTCATAATAATAATAATAATTTTATAATAATTAATTTATAAGCGAAATGTAAAATTAATGTGCATATATGAATTGGTGTATAAGCTTTATATATATAGGGCTTTGAATGTATTTTATTCACTAATTAAATTAGAATATAATTATTGATTATACGTCATACTACAGATCCTTTAAAGAAAGAACAAATTTTACATAATTGAAACTTCTGTTTGTTTTTAAGTAAATAAAAAATTTTAAATAAAGTAAATTTTTACTTTTACAATCTTTTTTTATTGTAACTCTAATATCATTTATTTAACCAACATTGTAAGTCGTAACATTGTACCATTTATTATGAAAACGCAGTTAATAATTAAACTACAAATGAAAACAATTCCAATAGCTAATAAACTTAATTGGAGTTTATCACGCGTGTGAATTCGTTCCAAATTCAGTTTATTATTATTCGTTGAATCCGGGATGAGTTGCATCAGTCGGGGCATGCTAAAATCCGGCAATTTGATTTCTAATTTGATAATTTGACACGTAAGCCTCCTGTAACCGGACATCCGATCGTCAGTAACCGCGTTTCTTTCATCTTGCGAAAAACGCGTTGGTTTCTTAATCATCTCTCATCGCACCGCGCTCCCGAGCGGCCTAACAATTTGAATTATGGTTTTTGCTGAGCAAGGTTATGACCGATTATTCGCGTCTAAGCCTGGATCATTAAAACCCGCTTTCACACGTGAGAATTACGAGTTTTAGAGAAATTTCGAATTTTGTTATCCGAGAAAGATTCCGCATAAACACTCCGACCAAAGTTTCATTAATGTTTCCAGGACGACATTGAAACGTGTCTGAGATACGTATCGTGAGAAATACGCTTTTGTTATAAAAAGTTGCGAACTCTTTTTGCGTTATATAACACGATGGCAACGACAAACAGTTTCATCTAATCGTTAGAACGAATCAAATTTGTGTTACAAATTTTCTTTGCCAAAGGTGATAGACACGCCTTTCACTGATAATATATGTTGTATTACTTATGGTACTTATATCCACAAAAACTTGTCGTCCTAAATACAAAATCTGGTTTTGCGCGAAGGGAGATTTGCGCAATTCAACTTTAACCAGAAGCTTGTCGTTTGGATCGAGTCAGATCACTTTTAATATCGTTCAAAAATTTTCAGTTCGCCCGAGCGAAACTAGTATTTTTTTTTCTTTCATAAGCTTGAATATCCTAAGTTAACGACTGATTTGAATATCAGTGTCGTATCCGATCGCATTGTTGTGAAAGTGTTGAAACTTTGGGATGAAATTGAATATATTATGATTGAATTAATAAAAATGCCGATTGGTCGAAAAAATGAACTTTGATGAAAAAGGCAGTGTTTCGAAATAATGGATACTTTGAGACGTTGTTTGATTGCAGAATTAATGGGAATAGATTAATCGAAGGACGATAAACCAAAAATTTTTGGCGTTTAATATGCTGTTTCATCTGCACGTTAAAATTTGTGACTGATCACTTAGGCAATTGGGAAATCGTTACAATGTTGACTGCTGGTATCATTTGAATAATAAAGCGCTGATTTGTGTATTTGCTATCAAAAATGTAAAAAGGATGTTTTGAAATTTGAATCAAAATTATGTTAATTTAAGAGAAAATACAATTCAGTCGTATAAATAAACGAATGAATTATTAATTTTTAACCATTTGTTTTTCTGTTAATTTGTATTTCGCACGACAGGTGTACGGAGCTTTGAAGTTACACTTCTGCACGCAGAGAAGCCTTTTTCTCGGTCTACTTCTATGGAGAAATTGACTATGAATTATACAAAAATAAATTATGATTTATTTTCAGTGGCACGTGAAATTTAGCGATTCTATTGATTCGATAAAAGCGTTTGAGATTGATTAATGATATGATATATTATATAAACATACGACCGAAATAGAGTTATGTGATGAAGACAATAGTAAAAAGGGATTAACTGCTGGAGAAATTTGTTTTAGAAGTTGACGGGACGGACATTCAGACAAAACGTTACATTTAGTTTTCTTTCGTCACGATTTGAGAGCTCCATTTTACGCTTTTCACACTTATCTTACGTGTCGCGTGTCCCATGTTATCATACAATCTTAAATTGGAGTAAAAGTTGTAAAGCGTTTTGTCGTTTTCCATAACAAATATAAAAAGATAATCATTTAGTTTGTGAAATTATATAAAAATATAATATTGTTATTAAAAATTGTATTAATATTTTTTATTAAGCAAAATAATTATCTTATTTATAATTAATCATTTTACAATTTTATTTCAGTATACAAAAATATTCTATATATATTATTAATAAATTATTAACAATGTATATTTATTTGTATATAAATAAAACTATAGTATACTGAAAAAATAGGTAAAATGTAAATAATATGATAAATTATCCTAGTAATTTGATTAATATATGAGTAATATATGAATGATGTGTTGAAAATATATTAATCAAATTACTATAGAGTATGGTTCGAAAATTCTAAAAATATGTCAAATATTACCAAATAATTGATAAAAACAATGATATAGTCTAACGTTTATTTACATTTTTTCACGTTTTCTGCTTTTATTATCTAGTTCGATAAAATTTGTAAGATTATTTTTTTTCAATGTATAAGTGCGTATACTTTTTTTATTTTTTCTCATTAGGTTTTATATTTTCTCATTTACTCCAATACATTGATTGACTAAGTTTTAAAACAAATATTAAAAATTTTATATAATATTCTTTTTAAATTATTATATTACTTAAAAGTTTACAATTATATAATATAGTAGTATATATTATACAATTATGTAACTATATGTTACATACACATTTAATCTTTTTACGGTGAATCTTTTGGTGTATAATCACTGTTATTTAACATGTTTTTTTTTAAATATTAAATAATGCATACATTTATAATTAAATAATATTCAAATTTATTATTTATTTATTAATAATAATTATTAATTGTTTTAGAAAAACATATTTATTCGTTTAATCAAATAAATCTATATAATTTTGTGTACAACGTTATATGTAATGTTTTAGTCAATTACACATACTTAAAAAGTTTTCATTTAGTTCATAGAAATCTACTAACATATATATTTATATATAGAGAAAATACTGACGTTAAATATTTATTTTATGGATAATAGTAACAGAAGGTCTAAGCATATTGCATGTTTTAAATATATATATATATATATATATATAATTTCTGTATTTTTAGATTTATGTATATAATAATAATAATAATAAAAAATATCCTTATTAATAATACATACGGAAGTTTAGAAATAAACAATTTGAAATATTATTGAAAAATCATATTTCCCTAATTTATATGAAAAAAAACTTTAAAATATAATTTATGTAAAATAAATATTATTTACTTTTCACTCAAGTTAATTTGAATTAAAATTTCATTATATAGCTTATACAATTTTTATTTCAAAATTCTTTATTCCAATGAAAGCCATTTCAAAATTAATTTGAAATTTAAATTTATAATTTAATTATAAAGCATATTTGGGCTGTGATAAATATTGCTAATAATAATAACAAATTTAAAAACAAAAAATTAAACAATAAGAAGAAAATTATAAATTTCTGCTTTTAATTCTAATTTTACTTATATAAAATACGTACTAGTTAATAAAAATATTTTAAAATCATATATATTAATGCAAATTTATATTTAGAATAGTACTAATATTAACATAAATTAAATAAATTTGTATATTATAGTTTCTAATTATATGAAAAAATTCTCTACAATCACATGGCATTTTCATAACATTCTTAAGCTTTCCAATATTATTTTTTTACATATAAAAACTTGCAACCTTAAAGCCGTACTTTTTTAATATATAGTTTATATGGATATTTGCATGGATACAAAATATTTTTAAATACATATTGTACTTTTTGTTAAAATAATATAATTTCAAAAATTGTAATCATTATAATTTATTTTAATACACACATATACATATCTTTTTTACAGTTATGTCTTAATATAATGAGATATGTCTGTCTTTAACTTAAGCTACAAGTGCTGAGAAGAATTTCATTAAATTTATGTATACAGTATTTTATAGAATAATTTTCTACTTCCCTACAGTTAAATAAACATAAATATTTATTAAAATTAATTTTATTTAAATTAAACATAAGTTATAAATATAAAAAATCAACTGCAGATCAATTAATACAGTAATGTATACATACTGCATATTCTTATATAATATGTACAACAAATGTATATTTATTTGATCTTATTTTATTAAACAAATATTTAAAATTGTTTAATCAGTCAAAATAATAATATACATTTTTATTTCATCATATTTCATTATATACACATACTTTTAATTGAGTAAAACATAATATTAAATACGGCGTCAAAGATTTAAAGCGATTACTTAAAATCATTAAATTATTATTTATTTTCACGTAATTATGATAATTACTTATTTGCATTTAATTGCAATATATATGCTTATAGTGTTAATTTCGTCGTAATAATTGACCAAATCATAAAACGCTCATAACTAATTGCTTAAACTAGTGAAAACTACTGCAAAATTGAAAAATCTTGTTATATAATTAAAACATAATCCCGATGTATATATACATATATATATATATATATATTATACAAAAAGTAGAGAAATACTTATCTCGGTTTTTGTTTATAACAAATTAAATTTTCTTTACATAAAGTACCTCACGCAAAGTATTCGGTAAAGTAAAAGTTACTATTAAATTTATAGAAACTGAAAAGTAGGTCATGTGTCATCACATAATATTATACGAGCAATACTTTTATTGCTCGAGTGTGAACACATAATTAGTTATTCAGTTATATGGTTTTCAGTTTACTGCTTAGAAATGTTATTTAACTATCCGGGATATCGTTTTGGAACAGTAAAGACTCCTCATTTTGTTTCAGTAACTGATGCACTTTAAGAACAAAAAATAAAAAACCGAAAGAAAATTGTCTCGGACGTACGCGTTTACCTTGAAATACTGAAAGGAACACTTCAGCGCAGCCTTTGCGAGAAATTGAGTTTCTCTGCGCGAACAAATTATTTGTTAATAAAATTTCGACGTAACAAGCCGACGTCTATAAGTTAATGTTTGCAATAGTATGTTGTTTATCGTGTCTCGCGACCGATTACAAAGGTATTGACATTTATTAACACGCGGCTAGTGTATGGAAACGGTTATTTTCTTTAACGCGCATACAATGCACCGACGTAAAAAATGATTTATTTATGCATATTTGTTGCGCCGTGGTTTTGAAATTGCCGCCTTCGTATTTGCATTTTCTCCCTGATCCACATTACTTTTTATCATAAGTTAATATTCTTCGTACGCGCATCCACGTAGTGCAATCAAATTGTGATCTTCGCTTATAAGCGAACCATACGAACAATGTGAAACGCATAACAAGTTCACGTTACGTAAAGTTATGTTGAATTCATCGTGTGACATATAAGTACAGAATTATTAATCGAATCGAGGATGAGATTTACAAACAATTATCATAATTTAACGCGGGATCGATGGTATACGATTGCATCGAATAGTAGAATTTAATAAAAGAGAGAGAGAGAGAGAGAGTACACGGAGAAAACATATATTTAACATGTTACTATATAATATATCAAAAGTAGGATATAATACATTACACCGAGAAAAAAGTTACAGTATAAACTACTATGCCTTCTAATAGCATTGGCAGACTAATTCAATATAGATGTATAGAAAATTACTGTACCATAATGACAACTATTTTTATTTATATAGTAAAATTTGTTATATAGTATAATAAAACTAGAAGGAATTTTGACACATTTTTGTTATATCATATTGTAAATATTGTTTTAATGGTATAGTAATTTTTTAAATATCCTTCAAGATATCATTCGAACGCCAGAAGGTATGGTCATTTATATTATATCTTTTTTCTCCATATATATAGTAATTTTTATAGTATTTTCAAGTATATCCTACTTTTGATATATTAATAGTAAATAGATAGTTGGATATATGTTTTCTTCGTGTACAAATTTAAATGAAATTATTGCACGGAGAAAAAAAAGTATTAAAAATTACTCATAAAATATCAAATCCGTGACAGTAGTGTTCTATTTTGAAACTGTACATATACACTGAGAGAAATAGATTGTTGAATTAAACATCTAAACAGTTTCGTTAAGTATCTAAGATTGTTAAATCGAATAATTACAGATTGTAGCTTCGACGATAATCCAGATATTCTACTCAACAATCTGGATTGTCAGAGATTGTAAAACGAATGTTATATTAAATGATATATTGAACATAACCTACAATTTTTACAATCTTGACTGTTGAATTGAATATCTGTTTATTCATATGCACTATCTGTAGTTTAACAATATAATTTTAATATCTAGATTGTGAATTTAACAAACTTTTCTCTCAGTGTAAAGTTAGAAAAAATTACGTGTATTTTCGTGAAAAATACTTGATATATTATGTATTATTTCAATATTGAACGTCACTGTCACATATTTGCTATTTTGATGATTAATTTTGAATACTTTTTTTTCTCCGTGTAGGCTTTCGTACATTATAAACTTGTAAGAATAAGGATCGTAGAAATCGAAATGAAAACGCTAATTTTACGGTAAACTGGCATGAAGTTAGAATGCAAGTGTTTCCGAGATATTAAATTATAGAAATCAGTCTTGCTGTCCGCTGTAACAGCGTGTGCATATTTTTAAGGCAATTGAAAAAGGAAAAAAGTCATTTCTGTCTATGCAAGAGATCATTGCAATTTCGCCGACCACGGCAATCCTTGCTGATTTGAAGTTACATAATATTCAACTGTTATTTTTCTCACATGCCGTGTTGTTGGGTAAGACATTCTGTAGATCCGATCCGTAGCCGCACGCAATTAAAGACGTGTTTAGTACACGCTAAAAATACAATAACGATACGATTTTGAATCAATCATTCGTGGATTGTATATTTATTTAAGCGAATAATAATATCACTCGCGTGACACATTTCGAACTCCGTAATCTCCGTCCGTCTCGGCAATGCAAATTTTCCCAGCATTATATCCTAATGTATACTATCTCATTTTGCGTTCGTTAGTTTCTCATATATCGTACGTTTACTACGAAATCTCAATTCTATTTATGCTAAAATGTACGAATAGTTAATCTTTGAATGAAGTACACATTGTAATTATTAAATTAGGCTGTTTTATTAAGTAAAATGTTCACAACTTTGTATGCAAAAAAAGAAGATTAATATTTCATCAACTTTTTTTATTATAATATTGTTTATACATTCAATGTACCTGATGTTTCATTTATTTAAACATTAACGAAACGCAATGCAATTACGTTTAGAATTCAAACCGAACTATTTTATAATATATACATATTTATAAATAATTGAAACGTGCAATGATTTTAAATAAGTGTGAGTTGTAATAATTTTGTTCGCGTAATTATTATGTCTTTTAAGGAAGTTAAATGAAAGTAATTAGGGTAATGTTACATTATCCTAAATACATTGATGAAACTATGCATATGAACAAGGAAACATTTGGATCAAGATGTATCTATTTGTACGAGAGTAATAGGAAGTCGGAGGTACTTATTAAAATAATAAGTGAGAAATTTCTTTTCGCGTGTATTAACACGTCTCATTATGTAATTCATATATATATTTTGTAATTATTTGAAAGTGGAACCTTATTAAAACCTACGCGTAGTTATTATATTCAGTATTAAAATTATTTTTAATCATTCGCCTAATCGATTTGATGAATCAATTTATTGTAATGTTTATTATTTAATTTAAAAAAAATGCAAGAAAAAGCTTTGTATTACTTATAAGCTAATTGTCTCGCTTATTGTATAAATGATCGTACGCTCAAAATGACAGCACCTGGGAAGTCGCATCTGCGAAATCCTTTGAATAAATTTGACGCGAATATAAATTTAACGCCTGCAAACAATACTAT
>JABFQC010001967.1:0-17394 GCA_022817085.1 Psilanteris sp. ZL-2020
CTGTGCGCGGCACGGAAAACAATGTTTTTGGTAGAAAATATGGTGGAGCATATCGGGCGGCCTTCGATCACCCTCACAAGGGGATGCGGGGGGCTCCGCCCCCCCACCCCCCCCCCCTCATGTAAAAAGCTAGCCAAACCCAAAACGCGAGAGTCCTAGGGGGCCCCAACACCGTATTTTACTGAACTGTTCTCGAAACTGCCACCCGCATAAACAATAACATTGTTTAAATAGTAAACAAAATGGCTTCCTGTCCTCGAAACTGCCGTTAGCCAAATTTATATATATATATATATATATTGGATGAAAGTATTTAAATATAAACTACTATTAATTATTCAATTCATTAATTTGTTCGGAAGATGTAAACACCAGATCCTCTGGTACCAATATTACAGATACAGATCTTCTAACCAGAAAACTATTCTGATGTAATATATAATTATGAATATATAAAGACGAAAACATAAATACAGAATATCGATAACATAAATACTTTACCGGAAATATTTGTAATAAGAAATATGTATTTGACTACTAATAAATCATTTGTCCAATAAATTATTCAAATGAAATCGATATAATTGAATTCAATATTATTTTTGTTTAAGTAAAACATATTACATTCCTTATTATAATACCATTCAGTTCTTGCTCAAATGTAACTCGATAATCCATCCAAAATCAAAAACCAAATCAAATTAAAAATTCAAAATTATTCGAATTGAAAAACCAACCCCGAAAAAAAAAAGAATAAATCGATCACTTTTATCGTTTCGTGATAAAGAATTCGTAAAATTATAATAAAACATAAAAAAGGCCCTGAACGTGCGGTCATTTTTTTCCCTCCATTTCGACTCGACGATTTAATCGTCGATTCCATGCAACATTAATTGTCCTACCGTGCAGTAAGTTGTATTCCAAAAAACAATACATTATTTGTATGTGCGATGTGTGTATAATACGTCGGTATAAGGATTCCTTCCCCGAATTTCCAAGATTATTCTTCGAAGATATTTTGAATGCAGAAGACATCTCTGTTTGGTGATGCTGGTTTTCTATCAAAACTAGGTGTCTTGCGAATGACATCCGATTGTCGTCTGGTATTCAGGCAACCTTTAAGGAATGCCAATGAACAAGTTTTTGGAGCTGCTAGGTTTAATCTAAGCCCTTCCTGGCATACCTGTATCTTGACTGACACGTCGTGCATTCTGATTCATTTTTTGCCAAACTACGTGTCGTTCCACCCAAAGCCATCCAAAATTATCGATCCGAAACAATTCAGTGATTGTTTGTTATTAAACAAAATCAAAATTATATACCAACCGGGACTGACGGATTTTAGGCCAAAAAAATTGTACCAATTGACCTTAATAGATAAAAAATTAAATTAACGGGGTTTTTTTTTAATATAATATATATACATATATATATCGATCGAGAAAGAAATCATTTTGTAATCAATGATTGAAATTTACATAATTATCCGTTAATGAAAGTATTTGGACCGATCCATCGGATTAAAGTTCTTTTAATATCAAAATATTGTCCACTCGCGTTGCTTCATACGAAATGATGGTTTTTAACAGGCCCGTTTTGATTAAGGTTCGTTATTTAATGGATATTGTAATTAACAAATTATAATAACTACGCACGTTGCTGTGTATGTTCGATAATTATCGGATGTTACTATTACGTCAGTTGAAATATGTGCTGCCCGGTGTTTGTGATGTAAATATATTCGAGTTCTATTATTTCCACAAAACACCCGTTACTTCATTATTTCGGAGTCCAACCGAATTCTATGCACGACTTAATCTCTCCGATGTTTTACATATGATCTTGATAAAGAATTTCTTTAACGCCTCTTACACATATTGATGTTTCAAACTGTAGCCGTTTCGCGCCTAATATCCTTTAAATACATTGTAATCGTTGCAGAAAGGAATCGTGATGCGAGCTCGATAAGAACGGAATAAACAAATTTGAATAGTCGCTGAGTCGAATGATTTTAATTATTATTTTTCGTTATTGCCTGTGGATGAAAGTTCGTATGAGGTCTATTGCGGAACTAAAAATTATGGAAATTATTAGTAGATAGGGTTTAAATAAATAATATATACAATGAAATAAAAAATAAAAAAACTATATAATTTAAATTTAAGTAAATTATTAAAAGAATTCAAATAATTAAACAAGTTAAATGGATATGTACATGTGAATTAATAAATCAGGAGTAATTAAGGAATTAATTGTAATTATAAGCAAAGTCAAACTTAAAATAACAAAATATGTAAAATAAGGAAAATTTGTTCCGTCTTTGAAGCATGGAATATTAAATATTTTTTATTTATTTATATATATATATGTTTTTTCAATAAGTATTATAATGTTTCTCAATAGTACAGAAGTAATTAATAAATGTAATAGCTACTGGAAAAAGTATGTTGACTGAACATATAAATATGTTAATCCAACAGATAATGGTAATTAAGGATAAAATATTATTTAGATGTTAATATATTCTTGTTGGTATAACATTACGCGAATGTTAGGGTTGAGTTAAAATGTTATACGAGTTACTAATAAACTGTCGACTGAACACGGGTTTTGTATACGCACAGCAGTTATATATAAATACGTGTTACATTAAAATTATTATTTTTACTTTAGTAAATGAAGCTAATTGATTAATTTTAATATTATTAGATGCATTTAAATATTAAAGGTGTATTAAACATTTTTTATTAAAACATTTATTTAATCGAGTAATTATTAATAATTATAGTAGTCCAATTGATTAACGAAATTTGAAAATATTTTCTCTGAAAAGCGTGAAAAGTTTAACGAAATGAACTTTAATACATTTTGTTGATTTACCAAATCCAGTTGTTTGATTAAATAACAACAAAACTGTTTCGGTGAATCAAACACAATTCGTTTGCCACGAGAAAATATTTCCCTTCGTGTGAAATGGATAACATTGTTTTCAATGTTAGATCACCGGTATCATTTATCCCATTATATACACAGTTCATAATTAAAATTATCGAAAAAAAATTTCCCAACACGTACGATATCTTATTTTACCGTTTCCCCGCTCATCAATAACCATTAATGTACAATTTCCTTAACATTCCCCGAATAATATTCCTCCGTCGCAAACACTCCTAATTAATTATTTACCCCGACCAAACAACAAATGCCCTAATTCGATTTGCTTCTCGTTATCTTTTATTTGCATTTCAAAATGTTTGTCCTTGTTCATTTCCTCATCCGCCTTTATCATCCATCCGCACGAAAGTAAAGCAAACAGAATGAAGAAAGAGAAAAAAAAAAGGAAAAAAGATACCCCGCAATTCGAAACGAGTCCGGCAGAGGTCGGGCGAAGCGCGGCCCCGCTCGGACCGCGTGAACGAATGTTTCGCGAGTCGCGAAATCGGAATCGGCGATTTTATAATCAGCCGACGGTCTCCGTTGAAATTCGCGCCGGCCAATGAACGTATCGGACGGGGCTCGATTGTCGATGGAGTCCGATATCGACGCGCGGCTGGAATCCGTCGACGCGTCGAAGGACGCGCAGAAGCGTCCGATTTTGATCGTGTTTTTGCGCGCGCGGCCGAGCCGGTCCGCGTACGGAAGAAGCCCGAAAGACGCGCGATCGGATGCGCGTTTTTGCGCGGCCGAGCGCGGCGCGGCGCAAAACAGACGCCGTCTAATTGCGAGCGCGCGCGACAGATGCCACGGCGCGGCGCCTGGCTTGGTTTCCGAGAACGAGAAGGGCCTTGAGCGTTCGGTCGTTCGTGTTCGTCTTCAGGGACAGGCTGCTCCCGATGCCGAGGCGAGGCTTCAATATATTTATAATGCAATGGGCTGCGTGGCGGCAAAAACGCCGGCGTTTCGCGAAACTAAAATAACAGGTTGGCGCGTCGCACGAAGGGCCGCGCAGAACGAGAGAGGTGCATTATGCGCGCGGAAACGACGTTACCGCGCGCGGCAAACAACCACCGAGGGCGAGCCGCGCGATCATCGAGTCTCGTTGCCAGGGATGGACCGATCGCTGCCGATTTATTTTGGTCGCGCGTTTTGGCGGGCAAAATTTGCAAACCTCGCAAACGAAAATTAAATTAAATTCGCGATCTGTCGAATGTCTTAAATTTAGACGGTGTCGGGGAAAAGCCGTAATTGCGAGACTTATTTTGTGAGCTTTTCTATATAAACGACGTGGTACAATAGGTTTTATAGCGCCGATTTTTGTGGTAATCGAGGTATATAGAAAAATCGGCGTTTTTGTACGTTTTCTATCGTTTATATAAACAATATTATACATGATTAATAGTGTACAAAATTGCTATAATGTGAATTACAATTGTGCATATTACAATTCATATATTTGTGCTTTAAAATTATTTGATTTTGAATTATGACGTCATGAATTAAGACTTGGGTTTTATGTTTAGACAGTTGGGATTAAATTAAGATGCAAATGATTTGATTAGTATTGGAATAACGAAACCTTAAAGGAAGTAAATGAATCATAAAATGGTATTCGTTTATTATAATTATAAAATATATATATATATATCTATATATGTATAAAATATAAAAAACATCCCGTCGATAACGGGATTTTAATTCCAAATTGATTTATTAACAAATTTCATTGCCGAATTTGACAATCGGACCGTCCGTCTTTATTTCACTACCTTTTACTATAAGCTTCAGAATAGGATGGACGGAATCAGACAATCGTTTTATGTCAGGGATTTGAATTTGAAGGGAACTGCTTTTTTTCAACATTATTACGTCAAGCTATTGCATACCACGTTTCGCTACTTACTAAAAACTTACGTTGATACAGAATTTTATTATAAACATGTAAATATATTTATTTATATATATATCAGCAAATTCCTTACCTATAATACCGCGGAAATGTTTTTGTTTACATAAAAAAGGTTAATATCTTTGCGATGTAAACATTATTGTTTACATCACAAAATGTTTATATTTACTTTGTATATGTTTTATCTACATTATCGATATTAATGTTTATTGTTTATTATTGTGAGTATCACAAAATTTACGTTTACTTCAATTTTATCCTGTCACGCTTAAATACATTTCAAAATACCAATTTATAATAAAACATGTACATACATTTTATAGGATTTAATACAAATTTAGAAAACACATATACGCAACATACAATAAGCATATTTACACATATTATTTGATTGTATATCAAATACACATAAACGATTGAACACGAAAACACATCCGCCAAAAACCGCAAACCGACCGCTCCGAGTCCCTCGAACCGAACCCAAATTTCAACGCGAGCCGCTACCTCCACGTATCCCGGCAGCCTTTTTTCCTCCCCCATCCACATGTCCCGTGATTTATCGCTCAAACTTTGAAGACCCGGGTCCGACGCACGTCGCTCGACACTCCGCCGCGTGTCATCGGACGGACGACCGGCAACCTCACGCGCGCCCGAATCTGCTACCGCGCGAGCCGATTAATCGCGCGCGGAATTAAACCGCCAAACGATTCGGCCGCGATTCGCGGAAAAGCGCATGCGCGCTATCTGACTAAATCTTCGTGGCAGCGGCTTTTATGCGCGGAGGCAACCGAGAGTGAGAGAGATAGATGCAGCGAAAAAAAAAAAGGACGAACCTTTTCTTCGTTCAACCACCGACAAAACCAGCTGTGCAGATTATTCTGAATAGCTCTCTTACAGCGCCGGAATCAGAGGAAGTTGGGCCGCGTTCGCGGTACCGCTGGAAATTCTTCTTATTACAATTCATTATATCGTTAGACGATTTGTTAATTTGACGGGCGAGTCCGCTTTTATTCCGATACACTTTCGAGGAAGCATAAATTTCTAATATGTTTTCCGTGAACGTAGATAAACCGTAAAGCAAATTGTGCGCTTTTAATTCGATCCGGGGCAATTTTGAGCGGCCACGTTCATTAGGCAATTTGAATGCGATTACATTCGACGGACTGCCGCGAACGTCCGTGTAATTTGATTATAATAATGAGATCGAAATAACTGTAATATCGTTTCGAGTTCGCGAATGCACGGATTATCCAGCAACATGTGTCTCGAATATTGCCGGCGTATAAGAATGGTGTTTGTTATGGGTCTGTGGGAACGGCCAAACCGATGCCATCTTTAATCGTCTGATAGTTCGTGAGACAAATGTATGCGCTTCAGATCTTTAATGAGAACCAATTAAACAAAAAAAGTTGTACATCGGAGGCGCTCCGTGGCTCGATCCGGCGACGTGATGTTTCGTGTTTGATGTCGCTTGATATCCAACTAATGCATCCAAAAACAATGAACGCCGAGCGGCCGAGCAAAAATTTGTCTCGTTTTTATGTATAGCTTTAATCGCACGGGCTAACGAGCCTGACGATCGGCGAACCGATCCGTATACACGACTTATCATTTACGAGTATATAACAGATAGCGATAAAAAATCGGATCCGTTATTTAATAGAAGGAGTATTTTTTTTTTTTTTTCGTTTAAAGATGACATCCGTATGGTATTGGAATGCAGTTTTGATATTTGATTGGTTTTTTATTGAGTTTAGATGGTTAGAACCATCGAAATTAATGGGTATAGTTTGTAGACGTATATGTACAGAAACAAAAGAGTGAAGGTGTGAGATGTCGTTGTGATGGGTGACCGCTTTTAGAATGGTCTTTTTGAATATTTTATAAAGTAAGAATGCGAGATTCATAGTTGTGTTATTTCTGTGTGTATGCAATGAGAAAAATAAGACATGAAAAATTACTGTTTATAATACTAGTTTAAGATACAAATCGTCAACATTTACTGTTTTTAACAGTAATATATTATTCTAATTCACTAAGTATCTATGCACGCAGAAAAATGTTGCCTTAAAAATTACTGAAAGTTCAATAAATTATATTCAAAACACAGTAACTCACGGACAAAATAAAATTTCAGTTAGAAATTACCGAACTTTTCAGTAAACATTCATGAATATTTGTAAATATATACCGAATATTCATCAATGTTTACAGTAAAATTTTGTTATTTTCTAACTGAATTTTTGTTTTGAGTTACTGTGTTTTTCATAACATTTACTGAACTTTCAGTAATTTTTAATGCAACATTTTTCTGCGTGTGCAAATAACTTGATTTTTTTCTGTAAAAAACTGTAAATCTTGACGATTTGTATCACATGACCCTAAATTAGTATTACAAACAGTAATTTTTCATGCTTTATTTTTCCCAATGTGTGTTTCTATTGAGTGATTATTCCTTTATTTTTATTTAATTTAAAAGTAAACATTTGTAATTTATTTGATAGATAAATTGACTTATTTATATGTTTTTATTTATATTTTATACACCGTTATAAATGTGGTGTAAGAATTGAGTATCCGATGTAACAAATTCACTACTATAAGTGTTTTCAGCAGGTGTAATCTTTAAAGGACTGCAAAGTTAAAATAAAAAACAAAAACAAAAAGTAACAATATAAAAATTTAATTTAAAGACTCAGATTAAGTGTTGATCACACCATATTAAGTCAAATTACTTATCGTTATTAAAAATGATAAAATTATTCAAATATTAACTAAATAATGAAAAATGTTAATCTAAATAAGAAAAAAATTAAAATCACATCGTAATTTAATAATTAATTGATCGTATGTTAAAAGAATCAAAAAATTGATTCTTTTTAAGTTTAAATATTCATCAAAGCTAATATATAAAATTACTCAATTTTTGAACAAAATTCTATATTTTATTTAACGTATTTTACTTTTGTCATTCTCGCCATAAGACACTATGTTATTCAATTTAAATAAAAATATCCCGGCTTTCAGACACAATGAGAGTCAAAATATTTGCAATTAAATTTTAATTCAACCGAAACCATTTAATTAGATTTTACCAAAAAACCGATAATACATACATAAATTTAAGCAAAACCGATTAAATTTTTCAAACCAAAACCACCAACATCCGGTGAATCACATTTAAAATTTAACTATTTCAAATTTGTTTTACACATTTACCTTCCAGCAAAATTCAATGTTCAAAATTTACATACAAATATTAAGCGACTTTCAGCGCCCAGCGTTATACTTATATCCATTAAATTCCCGCACAACTAAACGAATCACAAAATTCGTTATTGCACGTTTTTACCCGGGTGGTTCATTTTTAAAAATCGAATACTCGAGTGCCACGTTCCCGGCGAACGCAATTTTTTGAAAGTCATGCACGTCTTATCGCATTCCGCTTTGCGTCACATTCCTTATTTTACGCACATCTCTCGCGCTCGAAAATAGGATCAAAATTCCTATCCATCTACGTGACGCTGAAAAAATAATGTCATGGTACACTAAGCACACACGTGTACGTTATCGTTGTAAATATTTGCGCCGTTTTTAGGTTAAGTCCATACAATCTGATTTAATTTGATTCGAGGGCTAAAATGGCGACCGAGCGCGTATAAATAACTCGAAAATCGTTTGGCAATTCATTTGCTTATTTAATAAGCGCCGATTGTTGGCGAAAAGTCGTCGGTTGGGCCGATGGGACGCCTTTCATCTGGATTTACGAGGAGTTAAGGCAATCTTTATCGTCGAAACAAAGTAATGTTTTGTTAGGACATCGTTATGCATTATGTATACATCATGATCGTTCTGTCGTGTGGCACTGCATGGAAAGTGCGAAAAAAGGAGAAACCACATAAAAATGTTTAACGGTAATTGACACGTCGACCCTTTTATCCGCGCGGAATTTGTATCACTTTTAACGACTCTTAACTGTATCAAAGAAAAAAAGTATTGCTTCATGAAAAAAAGAATTCTTTCAGATGCATTTCGTAACGCAGATACGTACTGCCTCAAATATCAAAATAATAAGAAAAACGAAAAAAAATCATTAATAACTAATCATAAAAATAATACAAAGTTTAACAAAAAAAATGTTATTTCAGTCTCCTTTGAAAAATCAGATTAAATTCTATTGGAAAATTGTACAAGCGTCGATTAAAAGACGAAACAAGAAATGGAAATAAAAGCAGGAATGAAATTCGAATCGAAGGCAAAATGTTTAATTAGCCTGTTGCAACAATCTGTGTTACGCACCTGACTTTTAGAAGTCGCGTGCAAAAAAAAAGTACGATAAAACCTAGCGCTACCTTGCTTGTACACTTCAAATGGCAATTACATTGAAGTCGATTTGATCGAAGATGAATTATTGTAAAATTATGCGATAAAAACCCATAGGGGTAATAAATTTAAGTAAATTATACGTGAGCGCGTAGTGCCTTAAATGCTCGCAAATACATACGAGACGAATAAAAAACTTTTAAGTGGCAAAGAAATGAGATCTTCGATATGGTTAAATATTTTGATTCCTGACATTTCTTTTCAAGGAATCTTCATTCCTCTTGCCACCATCGCACCATCTCAGGACAACCGCATTCGATTTACAAATGCCACTACATTTTGTCAGATCAATTCACTTTCGCTGACATATTACGGATATTACGATTTTGATCATTGACTTAATGATTTTAATACATTTTTATTGTTATTATTGTAAATGTATTATTCATGTATTCGTCTGAAACCTCAAATGTCAATTATATAAAAACTTTAGGCAAATCAGGCGAAGAACCAAAAATCTAATATTTTACAAATGAATTGATATAGACATTGGCATTGACATTCAACTTTTATTTCGCTAATTGTTTGGCTTCACTTTCTCGTTAGAAGGTCAAGCTAGTGACTTTGATATCAGTTAAAATATGAATTTTTATCACAATCATATCGAAATAAAATGCAATAAAAAATATAGTATAAAAATTACATATAAAATTATTAAATCGAAAAAATCTTGCCTAAATTTTAGAATTATGAATTCGGAAATAATGAGATACAAAACGTTGTTAAAAAGTAACCGCAAAAGATCATTAATAATGTTTTTTAATACATAAAAATATATCATATTATATACTTATAACATAAGCCATGAAAAATAAATCATTAAATTTCGATTTTTCATTTCCTTTGCGCTCAAAAATATTGTAAAAATAAAATGAGAAAACATCGATTGTTCCTTGACGTTTACTTGTCATTATTTGTTTATAATAAAACTGTCGCTAATAAATAATACGCATTTCTTACATACAAACGCCATACAAGCATACCAATACAAGCGATACACAATAATCAATCCAATTGCTTCCAATTGAACTCCTTTTTCGCCATCAGACTCCCCAATTAGATCATCAGCCATATCTTTGCAAATTTCACTTCCCGGCCGAAATTTGGGTAACTCGCACCCAATTTGCCGAATCATTTTTTGCCGGACCCAGTCGAGCACGGGGTTGTGGGTCTCTGGTGGTGAGTTCACCAGCGCGCGTTGGCGCCAAGCAGAACACGTTCGACAGACCGTGACTGAAATATGCGAGACACATTGCATTTGCCAACGGTGCATCTAATCCGAAGAACTCGCATTCTGTACCGAAACACATCACATTCTCCTCGCGGGACGCTTTAACGAGGAAATATAACACACACGAGCAAATATTTGTCTCACACAACATAATACGAAGAATTAATAGCCACGATTGTTTCAGCCCGATAAATGTAATAATGAATTTTAACGATTCTTACGTCACGTGTGCGTAAGGAAAACCGCGATAAAATATGTTCGTTAGTATTTGCCTTTTCATTCTTTCCTTTTTTCAACTTTTCTCATTTAAACAGTCGCGGTTTAATATATGTAAGATGGTTCGATGCATAATTTAGATAAATACGATTCGTTTTCGTACGCCAGCAGGCACCGTTTAATACACTGTGGGAATGGGTAGTTTGTCACATTGTGTAAGAATGGTCGTAAACTGTTCCATAAGAACAACAATAATGGTATAAATAGTTTCAGGATATGGATGTTTACTCGCTGCTTAGCTGTATATTGGTATAATTATCCGAATAAACGTCCGCTGATAACAGCCTGCGATGAATATTTCATACATTTCGGTACGCGATAAAATTAATTAATATCGGCTTTGCGTGGAAAAGCCAACGTGCTTAAAAGTCAGAATAGGCATCGACGGAGAAGTGAAGTCAAAAGAAATTTTGGCGAACGCGGGCGTGAGTGCGACAAGGATAGGAAGCTCCACAATGCTCGACAGAAACTAATTATAATTGCTTTTTACAATTGTAATTATATATATTCAGCTTTGAGTTTCAATTTTTGTAGACGCAAAAACCACTGTAATTACCGCAGCGAACTTCACTTAGCACTTCGCAACACATTGTATTTTGCTTCAATTAACATAACCCATATCTTAAAGGACGGAAAAATCTCAAGCAATTTTAAATGGGCTTTGAATACAATTTTGACCTACAGGCACGGTCATTTTGAATTCATAGAAATGCAGGTAATCATGTAATAAAAGCAATTCGAATGTAGTCTATTTATAGATTTCCAATTGAAAATGATTCCATCCTATTCGATACAAGTTACTTCAATATGTTGTATAGAAATAAAATTAATACAAATTATATATTTTTGGGTTTACTATTAAGAATGATTCAGTCCAATTAACAACCATTTATTCCAATATCTTACATAGAAATAAAATCCATATAGTATATTTGTAGATTTCTTATTTAAATCGATTCACTTCTATTCATTTATTCTATTATATATTTATTTATAATAAATTTGAAATACGTTGAAATTTTCCTATTGTCAACCCATTCAATTCAATCTACAAATTACTTATTGAACTTAATGATTTTTTTACTATTGCCATTCACTAATACGGAGTTACTATACCATTCATTAATACGGAGTTATTAATACCTCCTAATTGAACCATATTAAAACTGTTATATACATCTATATACGGTATCGTCGATCATATTACCAATAAACCACCGTTAATTCCAGTAATTCGATTCAGGATTTGTTTTCCGCGCGTTGGCACCGCCGATGCGCGAAGCCAGCCGCGAAAACGAACAATCGAAATATTGATAAATGAAACGGAATTATATCGGATTAAATGGGATGATTAAGCGCGATGGTGTCCGCGCGAATAATTACCGCAAAAGTGGCATCAATTATGCGTGTCGGCGGGCACTTTAGCGCACTTTGTTCCAACGCTCGCAGTTTGTCCTTTTTAACCCGCGCCGCGGCCGCGTCTTCCGTTGTGCCACTAAGCCATCCGGACGTTCCATGAATTAAGCTATTATGCCCGGCACCCCATGGGGTCTCTCATACATTATCAATCCAATCACACGGCTCGTTCGCTTTAAGGACTTCGCAGAATGGCCAATGCATGTTCGTCCTTGAGCAGGCGCTGCCTTCACTTGCTTCAACTTACGACGATTAACGAGCGACATTAAGAACCGAGGGCTGCACGGTTTCGTGGCAAAAAGCAGCGAAATTCCGCACGATGGCGCTCGCGTGCGATATCCGACTGACACCAGTAGGCTTAAATTCGAAGGCCGAAGACCGAATGCGTCCGCGGATAAATTTCGTGGCTCCGATCTGGCGCGGCTCGGCACGTCGCGAAGGATGTCTGAAATTTTGGGCTTGCTTAGATGGTCCCGCTCGGTTACGGGTGCTCGGCATTTGCACGCCAAAAATTCATATGAAACGGCGGCAGTTCAATTGTGCTCCCGTTTCGCAATGGAACAAAGGATTCCGTTTCGAGAATTAGACGCGGGACAGCACGCGATGCCGGCGACACGTGTTCGGATCTGGCTTTGAAGTTGAACAGTCAATGACCAAAGACGGAACACTGTGAATGGGCATTAATTGGTAATAAACGATTCGCAAAACATGGTGAATCAATGTTCAACGCGTGGACGTATACGTTCGGGATTTTTATTGCGTTATGATGTCATTGTAATGGTTATTTAAATTATGTAACCGAGCGTATGCCGCGTTCAATGAAAGGATCTGACTTGGTGCAATGTTGGCAATCAATTTTAAGACTTGGTTCAACCTTGGACCCAAAATCGGATCTGCAGTGGGCTAAATATACTTGACCCAAAGAAACACATTCGTGTCCCCGCAATCGCATTGCCGAACATTAACCTGAAAACGTGTCTTTTGCGGAGTCGTTTGGTTTGAATAAGAAATAAATTTATTGGGCCCGATTGGGTCCGAATATGATAATAAATAAGTTTCTGAAATTCGACGTCAAGAAAGTTGATATATTACTTTCCACGAGCTACACTTTTTAGGTATTTAGACCCGAGGCTGGTTTCCAAGTTCAGGTCTGTTGAACAATCGTATTTGCGACTGACCAACGTTTGTAATATATAACAAGAAGATTTTTTTCGAATGGTCGTTAATTTTAATTTTACGAAGGAAGAGGTAAATGTGTCCATAATATATAAGAAAAAAATATATTATTCAATGAATGCATCTATAAAGCATATATCATAATAGTGTCTTAAATTAAGATGACAATGTCCTTGTTGACGAAAAGAACTGTGTTAACTCAAGACCATTTTGGCTCTTAAAATAAGACACTCTGGTGATATTCCATTTTATAGTTTAATTGGAACTTTTTAAGATATGAAGATCGTAAATATTTAAAAAATTGATTTTGAAAAAAATTCATTGTTCAGTTTTCAGAAAAAACCTTCTTTGTGATAACATTGTAATCGTTTTTAAACCTTGCAACAAATACAAGTACAACCAAAATTTATTTTTTGACCTTTTTTCTGTTTAAACTTCTCATTATAAATTGGAATGATAGCATTGGGAATAATTGGTAAATTTCAAGTTAAATTTGCAGTGAACGTTTCAAGAATAAGAATTTTAATGCTGAATAAGAACGTGATTTGATTATTTAAAGGTTGCATTAACTCTTATTCAAGCATGCCTACCAACTAATTAGACAATTATCGCTATCTGATAGAGGGAGTAGTTTATCTAGGCCAACTGGAAATGCCTCATTTAATAGTTTCAAGATGTGCCGCGGAGTCATCTAATTATTTGGGCCCCTTAGGTACGGCATTGATAGCGTTTTTTACGATGCACATTGGGTCGCGGGTGCAATTCCAATTCGGACCGATTTGATTTTGACGACGGATAAATGTTATGGTAACAGTAGTTCGCAGGCGTACTTGTTATCCATCGATAAATCAATCCAACCTGGTATTAAAACTTTATACAAACACTGCAAGATAATTTGTTTTGACCTTGAAGTATGACGCGTGGTTATATTAGAAATTAGTACTGCTTCGTTAAGGACTAAAAATAGAAATGATAGCCAGCAGCGTTCCCATTGTTAGCAATCATATTTGTTCTCAATTGAAAACAATTAGTTTTAACGCATCTGAATAAATAATTATTGTTTATACCATAAATACGGTTGTGGTTGGAAAATGCAATTTCAAATTAAGTAATATTATTGAATCGTGTTTTTTTTAAATACCAACTAATTAATCATGCTGACTTAACATATGCATTAATCAATTAAATCGAAAAAACGATTATTTTATCGTCGAAAAATGACAAATTATATTTTACATCGAAATAGTATTATTACATTGACGAAAACTTATTAAAAATCTAAACGGCGTTTATCTATGGATATTAAAAACTAAATCTGTCGAAAATGTCGAAAAAAATAAATAAATACAAAATTAATATTTGTAGGAAAATGACGATTTGGAACCAATAATTGTAATTCGAAAATTAAATTAACTACATTTACCATAAAGTCATTAAATATTGAAACAAAATTAATATATTGCACGTCAATAATTAAAAAGTAAACCGAAAATTGTAAAGAGGAAACTATAAAATGATTCTTATACCGACGTTTATATTTCGACAACTTAAATTTACTAAAAAGTGACTAAAAATCGATTTCGCTGTATAAGCCGATTATAAACGGAACAACGGCGCGCTAACATTGTCGAAAGGGAAGAAATAAAAAGGGAAAAGACATTTAATACTCTGATCAATGCACCGCGTTCTTTTTGTGCAGATACACGTATGAATATGAATGACACAATGCAGGCCGACACAACGATTTGCTTTGTTAAGGTTCAGTGAAAAACGTTCGTTGTTAGCTGGCGACAAAGTTGGCTCAAGATCGGCAGTAGGCGGCATTATTTTCACGCTGCACTTTCATTACAGCACTTGCAGGGAATATGCATTATTCCAGAAGTACACGAACCGTGGGGAAAGATGACAGAGAAACCGTTATTTTAGCAATTAGTAATCACTTTTCGTCGTATGAAAATGTATACATTAAAACCCCATTCATAAATTAAAATACACAATTAAGTATAAAATTTCAATTAATTCTCATAGACTAATTAACACCAACACCAAAAATAACTTAAAATGACTCAAAACGACTCAAATGACTAAATGAGTCATACATCGCGCAATCGGAAGTAACTGCCGAAAGCGCCTCCCGCGGTAGGATCCGCGACCAATTTAATTTGACGCGGCCCGGTAGACGGCGAATCGATTCGAAATCGGCGCTTCGTTTGTCCCGCAACCGCTGCTCGCAATTTTTGCCGATGCGCTCGTGTTATTCCGCGGCCCATTATGAACGATCGCGAAGACTTTAACGCGAGAATGAGACGAACGCCACATTCTCCGCGCGGAATCGAACAACTCGACCATTACACTTTGTTACACGAGTTACATGAAAGTGCTTGCGCATTATATTGTACGGCAGAAGTATAGCCGCGGAGATAGCAAGTCGTAACGAGGCAGAGGCGACTTAACAAGGCTGTTATTGTTGCGATTACGTTAACTCACCATGATCGAGACTCGCGCTCGTGATGGTAATGAATACCTGATGCCATGATTGCGGCCCGATGTCCCTCCGGGAAGAACGTTCTGTTGCTTTATATTCCTCGGGTGACTCCACTTCTTGGAAAACGACTCGACTGAAAAAACATTTTGCCCACTGAGAGGAATCGCACACGGCTCAATACTTTGCGATCGATTTATTATTTCGCCGCGACGTCACGTTCGCAGGACCTTAAACGGCTTATGAATAATATGTGTAACGCCGGGGCGAGCTTTTCGGTCGTCGAAACGCCGCGGCGCCGGGTTCAATTCCAACCGAGAGTCGATGGCCCTTTTGTCGTATAATCGCGGACTTCGCTGCTGAAAAAAAATATAATACACGTGTCTTCGTTAAGACACAAAGCGACTTAATCAAGACGCCCAAGTGTCTTAATCTGGTGCACAATATTTTGCATTAACTGATGACTTAAATAAATCGCTTTGTGTCTTAAGACAATGACA
Organism: Psilanteris sp. ZL-2020; assembly: GCA_022817085.1. Lineage (NCBI taxonomy): Eukaryota > Metazoa > Arthropoda > Insecta > Hymenoptera > Scelionidae > Psilanteris > Psilanteris sp. ZL-2020. Next base: position 16,311 of record JABFQC010001967.1, read on the forward strand.
TTTAAGACTTTTTCTTACGGTGATTCCATCTGATAATAATTGATGGGGGGGGGGTAACAAGACGATTTGCGAGACGGGGTTTTATATGAAATCCGCTGTTGTTTTCTGCACTGAGAGAAATAAACGACGAAAAATTACTATTTTTTTCCTTAATTTGGATCATAAGTGAAAAAGAATAATATTTACTGTTTTTAAAACGAAAGAGTAAGTTTTTTACATAGAAAAATACTACTTTATCATAATATATTACTTTCAAAAATAGTAAATTTTCTGATTTTTCTCTTATGATTCCGAATTAAGGAAATAAATAGTAATTTTTCGTCATTTATTTTTCTCAGTGTGTTGTGCGATTGTCGTAATGATGCTGATATACTTGTCCTGGTTGTTAACTTAATTCTGAAATTGCTGCGACGAAGTGGATGGAAATGACTTAAGAACGTTCTGGGTAGAATTTGTACAGGATAATCGCACGACGACTTGATTTAGGACAGCAGTGGGTTAAATCAGACGCACTTGTTACTTTACAATACGGAAGTGTATCTTGTGTTAAGACAGCTGATGTCTTAAAGAAGTCACTTTGCGTCTTAAATTAAGATTAGTATGACATTGTTTTAGCAGTGGGGAGTACGTGTGTAATGATAAGTCGAAATTGCGCGGAGGGGAATAATCTTACAAAACTTACCATATTAGATGACAAATATAAAATAAATGTACATAAATGTAAATGAATGTAATGAATTATGAATAAGTGCTATAAAAATTTAACAAAAATTACCATACAAGCGGAAAAGAATTAAATTAAATACTACTATACTATGTTGAAGCAATTTTTGTAAAACTACACTCAGAAAAATTAAACTTAGAAAAGTGCTGTTTATAACACTAATTTGGCGACATTAAAACAAAATCATAAAAATTATTGTTTATAATAACATTATACTAAAAACTAAAAGGAAAATTTGGTATGAAAAACCGTATTTTTACAAGGAAAAACAGTAATTTTTAGGTTTTTACTTTAATGTCTCCAAATTAGTATTATAAACAGCAATTTTCTACGTTTAATTTTTCTGAGTGTATATAGTAC
>JABFQC010001968.1:0-17393 GCA_022817085.1 Psilanteris sp. ZL-2020
CATTTACAGATTTGTACATTGGAATCTTTGAATTAATTAATATACTTATTAATACTAAATGAATATTGCATTCGCATCAGAAATAAATATCACAAAATTTCCATTAAATTGATCTTTTTAATACGAACTTCGTGTTATCAGTCCGTTGGTTCTGAACGTAAATTCGAGTTACATGTACGGAAACACTGCGTGCAATTTACTCTGGAAAAATTGTTTAATATAATTCCGTCCGTTTTGTTTCAGGTAAGTCCTTTTCTCCGTCACTGCCGTGTGGAATAAATGTTTCGCCCGGCGTTAAGACCAGAACGAATTCTTATGCAAGATACATTTTTCGGTGCGTAGACACAATTTTAACAAAAGCGTATATAAATAGAATGCGTAAAAGGAACTCATTGCATCTGTTCGCTGCAACCCTTTGGACGTAAAGTAAGAGCACACTTTTTTCCTCAAAAAGCCGAATATTTTGTGACGTTATTATGCGAATTCGAAGAGCAGATGATGACACTGAATTAGGTAAACTTCGGTCCGGGAGTCGCTGCACAAAAGATATATGAAATATTTGCATCTGCTTTCGAGAAACCCTTTTACGTAAATTTGTTCAAATATCCATACATTGTGAATGACACAGATGAATGGACACCAGTAAAGGTTTTTTCGATTGCGTTCATATATACTTGTATATATATGTATAATCTTATAGTATTCTTTTTTCTTCCGAATGTTTGCTTTTCAAATTGCAGTTTGGATTTGAATTATTCTATGACATTTTGTATTTTGTATGTAAAATATGTATATATAAATAACTAAACGATTTAAATCGTGAAATGTTTGAATGATTATTCCAATAAAATGACGTTTTTTTTAAAATATAGTAACAATTTTAATTAATTTTTGTATACTATGTCTCGTAGTCCAAAAATAAGGAAATTAGATTATTAAAAATAGAAATTATAATTTCCAATTATTAAAATAATGCATTTATTTGTATCTTAATAATTATACGGAGAAAAAAGTATGGTAAAATTTACTAAACATATGACAATGCAGCACGTGTCGAAGAGAGGTTATATTTCGGAATTTCAGTCTGTAAACAAAGTGACTGTGCCCTTGAATAATTTTACCATGCTTTACGGTAAAAATTCTGATAATTCTAATAACTGCATACACCGTCATTTTTTACTAAAATACTACATATCATAAGTATATTAAAATAAATTAAAACTAATGTAATTTTTCTATAAAATTTTTTCTCGTACTTATAATAGTTTTAATAATATCGAAATAATTTATTCAACCAATTTTATAATACAACATTTTTTACTACCCACTAAAGTCAATCAACCTTATATTGTTCTTAACAAATTAATCTGTATAACAATTTCCTTATATTTCGTCGATAATTACAATGACAAAATATGTTGTATGTGTTATAAAAATGTTGTAATCGTAATTCAATGATTCGGACGTATACAAATTAAAATCAAAAGTTTGTTCATAACGAGTTTATACACTCAGAAAAATTAAACGTAGAAAATTGCTGTTTATAATACTAATTTGGAGACATTAAGGTAAAAACCTAAAAATTCCTTTTTTTCCTTATAGAAATACCGTTTTTCATACCAAATTGTCCTTCTATTTTTTAGTATAATGCTATTATAAACAGTAATTTTTAGGGTTTTGTTTTAATGTCGCCAAATTAGTGTTATAAAGAGCACTTTTCTAAGTTTAATTTTTCTCAGTGCGTATATATTTCGCAACACGATGAGGATTAAAGCGAAAAAAGTTGGGTGTCGGCGATAAGACTACACACTTTTTGTGGGGACAAAAGGAAAATTAGAATGTTACGTAAGAATTTGCTTTGTCTCGGTCCATTTTTTTTCCTAGACAGAAGCAATTGCAGATTCTCTTAGGAATACAGTTTGACAGGTGGCTTGATAGACCTAAATTTCTCTGGAGATTTTGACGAAAGGGTGGTTTACTTTAATATTTATACCACGCATGGGACTTATATATATATATATATATATACTGAATTTAGGTACACTCAATCTAGAATAAAGTAATTATAAATATTGAATTGCTTTTCTTTTATTATTATGTAAAAAAATCGAACACGCATATTTTTATTATATATATTATATATACTGAAAGAAATAATCCTGCAAATTTTACCATACTATATTGTAAATATTGGATTAATGGAAAAAATGTAAACAAATATGCACGCACAGAAATATTTTGTAGATACAAACAAATTTTGTTTCATTCAACAAAACAGTTTTGTTGTTATTTAACTAAACAAATAGTTTTGTTAGATCAACAAAATATGACTCAAATTCGATCATTTTGTCATATTGTTGATGTTTTTTATTTGAATCAACACACTAATTTTGTAAAAGCCTATTAAACATACTTCACAGACAAATTGACAAAATACGCTTAACAAAATAATTTCTTTAATTCAACTATATTATTTTTATGCATGTGATAAATTATGGTTAAAACTTCAATAAATGTGATAAAAATTACCATACAATCTGACAAAAATAATAATGTTTTCAGGTATTTATTTACATTTTTTCCCTTCATCCGATGTTTACGATATTATCTGGTAAAGTTTGTACACTGAAAAAAATAAAACATGAAAAATTACTGTTTATAACACTATTTTGGGGCCATATGGTACAAATCGTCAAAATTTACTGTTTTTAACAGTAATATATTATTATAATTCAGTAATTTTCTATGTAAATAACTTGATTTTTTGCTGTTAAAAACAGTAAATTTTGACGATTTATATGATATGGCCCCAAACTAGTATTATAAACAGTAATTTTTCATGTTTTATTTTTCTCAGTGTAGGATTATTTCTTTCATTGTATATCATCAAGACATTTTCATGAAAAAGACCTAAATATAGTATAACATATACAATAACGCACTTTGAATATCTTTCTTATAAACTGCCTTAAATTAAGACATATTTATACTATAGATTTTCGTCACGTATTTACACAAATATTGCACAAATAAAATCCGATCCTATATATATACAACCCCGAAACTGAATCACCCTTTCTGTGGAAAGGATTGACGGTTTGCATAATGAAAACGAACGTAACCGGAAATAGCGACGCGTGGAGGATTATAAAATCACGGTTTACCAAATCGCGGATACAATCGGACGAAAAATCAGTGCATCTGTCCAGGGAAAGAAATATTTTTTTGCGCGAATAACATCTGCCGCGAGCGTGAAGTAATAGTTTACGAAAAATATCATGCACGCGGTCATTGGGTCCGGAAATGTTACCTGTTGCGACGCCAGCTGCCACTTTCCATTTATATTACATAATTGCTTCGTGTATCATAACTTAGCGCGGGACTCGTAATCTTTCAAAAACGGAATTGCGCGTGCAAATAATAGAACTGATTATACCAACTGCGAGGGTTATTTATAAATATCAACGTAACACGGTTTGGATATTTTTTTTTTTTTTTTTTTTGGTTTTTGTTATTTTTTTCTTCGAGACTGAATTTGTTCAAAATAGCCGCGGGGTTACGTTGACAAATAAGAATCGCTATTTTTAAAAAGATAGGAAGTTTCTGACGCGGCGATATAAATGATTAGTTTATTCTATAACGAAAGTTGCGGTAATAAATTGGAACTATGAAGTTTAGACATCATCGTGGTTTGCTTCAGAACTCACTCGATATAATAATAATAATAATAATAACAACAACAACAACAACAATTATTCATTTAGTTAATTTCGTACCAAAATAAAAATTCTTGTATTTGGGTATAATTTCAAAGTCAAATCACCATAGGTTGAAAGCTGATAAACAAAAACCATAAACAGATGTTGATGTTTAAATTTGTAAACCGAAATGTGTCGGCACAAAAAGGACCACTTTTTAGTGTTAGAATTTCGAGTTTTATAACGCAATTTTCAAACAGTTCAAAAGCACAGAAACTTTTTGTTCCGCATGTTTCGACAAACGGTGGAACTAACGTATATTGAACGTATTTCAGTTTGCAACTTTTTTTCTCGTCCCTCTTTCTTCATTTTAATTGATGTAAGTACGAGTTCGTGGCGCGTGATTCCACGCAGACGAGCGAAACAATGTAATAACGACGGGGACCAATTAGATCGGCCTCGGAGAAAGGAAAACGAACGAGACGCGTGTTCGCGCGCGCAGAAAAGAAGAAGATTTAGAGGAGTCGTCAAACACATCGACACGATCGCGTCATTAATCTTTTCTGAAGTTTCCGGACTCGGGGCACCATAGGGATATATACTCGAGGAAATTCACCCGCCCGGGTATCGGCAATAAGTCCTTAAATTGACACGTCTCGTATCGCGTCCTGAATTGCAAAACACGATACATCAAAGTGTCATTAACCACGGGGTTACTCCGGGTTAAACTATTTATGGTGACTTCGCTGTTTCGATAATTATCAATTTGAATCGAGACGAAGCTACGAGAATCGGTCGGTAGAATTCTGGGCCAGAGAGAAGATGGATCGACGGACGTTTGATCGCGCGGGAACAAAGGGAATCGTTATTCAAAGTGCGCGCGGCGAGCTACGAAACGCACGAATTGCGCTCGAAGCAAGGATATTTTCGGCGAGTTGCCGGGGGATGTTGGGAATACGTTTTCGAATTTGAAAACGCGTGTTTTTCGTGTCGATCTGCGCAGACACGTGGCGTGCATGCACCAATGACAAATTTATATTCGAAATTACACGACGTTCCCGCGGTGTACAAATAACAACCTCGAGTAATTAATTACACCGATCACTTTCTCTTTCTCCGGTTTCTTGTTTACCATCATCGGCAACATTCAACCGATTAATCCTCAATAACGTACCATTTGGAGCGACGGAAAGGAAAACGACGAGGTTTGGAATGCAAATTTTCTGCGCGGACACGGTAATCTATATATATATATATATGGGTCTATGTCAAAAATCCCAAAAGACAGATTTCCCTACCTTTAAATGTATACCTATAATTATGATATATATATAAATATATATATATATATATATATATATATATATACATACACTGAGAAAACAAATATTTAACAATTTACTATATATTATACCAAAAGGGGACGATACGTGAAAGCACAAAAACATTACTACATTATATATTAAAATTTTCTACATAAACTTGCATATATTATTATGTGCGTTGCCAATTTTACTACATTATATAGTAATTTTTCTTGTATTTTCACGTATCGTCCAGTTTTGACATATTATGTATAGTCAATTGTTAAATATTTTTTTTTTCAGTGTATATATATATATATATATATATTATATATATATTCATTTATGCCTGTGGTTCAAAATACTTCGAATCAACGAAATGCCGGGTCCCGACGAAGGGTTGCGGGCAATAGCAGAAACGCAGAATGAAGCGAACATAACGAGAAGGGAAGAACTCGAGATTCTCAAGGTCCGCGGCGTACATTGATCCTACTCGGTCGCAGACCCGATCTCTCTTTCACCTCGCCACTTTCTTTCTCGTTTAACTCGCGCGAGTCGGAAAAGGACGAAGCGCTGCCTCGAAAATAGTCGCGTTTTTTTGTTTGTTTTTTCTTCTTTTTTTGTTTCAGAATAATCACGTGGCGTTCATGAAACGCGCTTCAGACCGACGATGCGACCGCGGCAAATAAGTCGCAACAGTTTTCCATCGCCGATTCCGTTAACCCCCATTGGCGTTCATTGTTCGGCGCGCGGCTGACGCACTTCCGCGATTCAAGGCCAATGGCCATCGAAAACGAAACGAAAAAGGACCTCGCTGTCTCCCTCGGCAATATTCAGGATAATGGTTATTTCCGTTTTAGTGCGGAATCAGGGAGAGTCATCGTTGAACCGGAATAAAATATAAAGCGATATAAAAGAAATAGAAATAAAACCGAATCGTAATGTTCGCGTCGCACGAATAAAGCGATAACCGTTGATTAATGTAATGAGTTGTTATAAATAAGTTCTGTCGGTCGTCCTGCAAGCGTTAGGAATTTATGATAACTTCTGCGGAAGCCACTTTTTTCGCTACTTCGGTTCGCACAATAGAAATCAGAGAATGTGCAAATTGTCTTTTATTATATTATATACATATATATATATAGGGGAGACCGGGGATGGATTGATCCAGCGGTCGGCTGACTGAGTTCCAATGGGTTCGAATGGACCCAGACTTGCGATCACAATTCTGATACTCAAATTATGAACATCAATTTATGTTCTTCCGAGATTAGTAGTTTCAAGTCGATTTTTCCCGTGGAAAGTGGATTTTCACGTTTGATTTAGCTTTTGATTGGCATTTTTTTTGTTTTTCGTTTTTTTTCTTTCCTTTTTTATTAGAATGGAAAGTCATTGCCTTCAAGGAAGCAACGATTTCGCACGCCCGATTACAGTGTTTTATACGTATTTTCGATTTCTGATCCACAATTGAACGTTTGGCGCGCGAGCAAAGATCTTTCGTGGTTATTACGTTAATTACCGTAAGCATCATTTTCGCAATTAGTACGCTGACTGCGCGGAGCTGTTGTCGAAAGCGCTAATTACTTGTCAATTACGCGTTCGACGCTCCGGGACGAAGGAAGTGCTCGTTTTCGGAATAAGAATGCGAAAAGGAGTTCGTTTACCTCCTTTTATCGTAATTACAATACGAGGCGTGGATCTCGCAAAATCGTGATCTTGTCTTGTATAATTATTGTTACTCCACCGCGGTGTAATATGTATTAAAATGTGACTAATGTTGTCGAACGGCGCAGGGTCTTGATATGCAAAACTGACCGCACAAAACGGCCGTTCCTTTTAAACGATTTTATTCGCAAATAAAAAGACGTTCGAAAATTCGAACGGTCTGTGTCATTACGGGCACAAAACGCCTCGATCTTAAAACACGAGTCACGCGATTTCGCTCGCAAACAACTGCTTTGCTTTCTTCAAATTGTCGAAGCTTAAAAGTGTGTAATATGCGAAGAATATTGATTAATAGTAACGCGAGAGGCGAGTCTTGTGATTCACTCGAGCCGATTGGAGAATTTACTTTCAGCATCGAATTTGGTACCGATTTGTAATTAGATCATAAATCGGATCTTCGTGTAGAAATAAGGTTGTAGCGTAAATACTATACCTTTTTAGCAACCCTAGTGGAAATTTGTCGAGTATCTCGTGAGTTACTAGAGAATTTGTGTATACAATTTCTTAGTAACGCGCTATTCACTCGAAAAATTTCTACTTGGGAAACTTTCTTATTTTGTATAATTGATTTTTTTGCACGATGTAGTAAATTTTCTGATATGATATTGTATTTTGCCAAAAATTGTATAACAATTTTTACCATATCTTGAACTGCGAGAAATTTGGTAGTAAAAATTAAAAAATTAAAAAAAAAAGTTAAAAAATTTTTAACATGTTTTGTGTTAAAATGTTGGATCAAATATATTAAAACTGTTACATATAACACAAAAAGTGTTAAAAAATGTTACAAATTAATACGAAACATTTTAAAAATTATCATTAGTCAGTCGTAATGCTCAATTCAAATAATTCGTGCTAATTTTTACTATCAAATTTCTCTCAGCGTATAATAAAAATTACTGTATAGAATTAAAAAAGTTACCTTGGAATGCCAGACTTATAGTAAATGTTTAATATAATTAAAAAAAAAAAAAAACAAAAAAATAAACTATCCTTTGTCATTTAAACGGTGAGGGTTACGTTCAGGAATAGATAAAAAAATTCGGTGTTGATCGAATCGTGTTTCGAATCGGTTCAAAACGGTTTCCACGATGATTCAATTTCGCGACCATTTTTTTGGGGTTTGCGTTGGTGCGCTTACGATCAATTTGATAATCAAATTTTCGGTTAGTTTAGTTTCATTCGATTACGCCGATAATATAAAACTGTCCTCGGCCGTCTTAATTCGGACGAAATGATATCGCCGAAAACCAACTCGGCAGTTTTTTTCTTTCGCATAAACCACGTCACAGGATTGGTCGCATTGATTTCGCAGTCGTAAAATCCAACCTCGCTTTTTTTTCGACAGAAATAATAACGCTTCCAGTACATTTATCCGTGCATGTGTTTCGCACCGCTGGAAATTCGTTTACACGAAGACAAGACGGCCATAATTCAAAGCTCTCGCTCCATTATAACTTGGAAATAAAAAAGGCTGATTTTCATGCCCGCTTGTCATTACTTCCTTGTTCGTTGGTGGATGAGCATCTTAAGGATCTCATGGGACGTTCAAGGTTGGTCGTTTCTGAGGGGTTACCAAGGAAACGTTCGCGATGTTTACCGGTCCCGACCTTGGCCACGCTTGTGTAACCACCCTACGTCTTCAGAGATCAGAGGGCTGTTGATTCATCCCTTAGTCATGACGAGAAACACGAACCAGCCGCACTTCGTCCTCGTTTTATTGCTTTTTTATGATTTTTTGACGAGAGCGAATCAGGAACGATGGCCAAATTCAATATATATAAGCAACGGAGCGAGTTTCAACAAAAAAATCAGCACAATAATTTATTTTAACTTAACTCGGATCTTTTCGAGATAAAAGACGGGGGATTATTGGTTGATTTTATTTTGCGAATAGTCTTATATACGGAAAAAAAATGAAAATTGGAAATTAGCTTACGAAAGTAACTGCGAACAATGAAATGCATCGAATGAAATGGCCATAGTTGACGATTGAGTTGTAGATGTCATATTTTGAGTTTTTGTATGCAATATCAGTTTCATTTCATTACTGCAATAGTTTTAGTTAACAAAGTTTTAGAGTTACAGTATATAATGATCGTAGTAAAGTGATTTTATTGTTTTAAAATCATTAAAATTCTGAACTTAATATAAAGTTCATAATTAAATTAACAAATTACGTTGTAATTAAATTAACTGATTAAATTCTCAAATATCAAATTCGAATTAAGTACAAAATGCCACAGCATTGCAGGTATATGGAAATAAATATTCCAAAAATTATTATAAATCTTCCTAAAAATCTAATTTCCTAAAAGAAAAATTTCCAATTTTTATGAAGTATAGTAATTTCCATAATACTAATAATGACTTCCTTAAAAAGCTATAAATAAATAATTTAATAATTTATTAATAATATTATAAATTTTATAATTTAACTTTTTTTCTACATGTAGTTTTAGCATAAATTACTATTTATTCTAGTCCTAAGATAGAGAATTTAAGAATGAAGAGATTACTCTATAATGCAATTAAGACTACTATTTGATATATTAATTTTTCATAGCATGTTTATGGAAATTAACTAAAGTAAAATCTTTATTTTTAAATAATTCAAATCGTTTAATACAGATGATATTCAACTAGAGAATGAAGAAACAACTATCTTCTGACGAACCATAACCGAATATTGATCAGTATAAAAAATAAACAATCGCTTATTTAAAGTAAAAAATTATGTTTATAAAATTAATATTCCATGTATATTAATTATTTATGTATAATTGTGGAAGTAATAATTTAAATTGATGATAACGTGAAAATTTAAAACCTCCAAAAATATATTATATTACTTAAATTTGTTGCAATTAAAGTTCAACGTATTAATTTAAAATGATGACATATTTTACACATGAAGAATATCAAAAATAATAAAAAGTAAATGGTTAGTATGCACATACACATTTAAAATTTATAGTTATAAAAATGTTAAAATTGTAAATATAGTTATTTAAAAATTGTATTAACAAAACGTGTATAAAACATATTCAAAAAAAATTAAATAAATTCATATAAAATTTTACTATTCTAAAAAAAAATGTCCACCATTAAAATACATCAGTTCATATAAAACTGTATACATACATATTTTTACTCAGTTTATTATACTTTATTTTTTTCATCTTCTGTCAATCAAACAATTTAAATTAAATGTTAACTGAAAATTTTGACCTATAACAGGTATAGATGTATTTATATTTTGTATTTCGGGTTAAATGTTTCTTTTGAAAATTAAATTATACACTGAGAAAAATAAATATTAAAAATTAATATACATATATATATATAGTAACAGGAGAAGAATTAATAAGAATTACTACACAGAAAAAAATAAGGCATTAAATTTATATAAATATTGTTTGGTTTTAAAGTAGTCAAAATACGTTAGATCTTCAACGAGATATGTGTTGTTTATATACTGTTTTAGACATGCCGTGTTTATAAACGCAGCAGTTATTTTTGCTTAGAATTCGATTGTTTTCATTCAAACAAATTGTTCGTTTTAATTTTACAAAGTACATATAATTTTAATCAACACCGTATAGTCAACATGATCATTTTGTGTTGGATTTATATCATTATTTTCCCTGCGTATAAAACTATAAAAATATCTATTTGTACAATAAAAATCTTCATTATTGTAGGAAATAAGACTAAATTTAACAAAAATGTATATCAATACAGCTTTACTTTGTCAAATCAAAATACAAGAACAAGTGTACAATTACAATGGTTCTATATCGACTGACTCATTTCAAATAATATCGCGTCATTCGTGTTCCAAAACAAAGTAGTAAATAATAGTAAATTGTCCGATTTTCACATTATTTTAATAAATTATTACGCGGGTTCGTCATTTTACTACATTATATAGTAATTTGTTATAGATTATTTGTCTCGGTGTAATACATCAAGTATAAATCATGTGTAATAAATACATTAATTTCGAATAAAACTAAATTGAATCAAAATCGTTAAATAACCCAATCCGTCGTTTTTTGAGCAACGCAATGAAATTTCAATCTGCAAATACGCTATCCGTTAAACACCTACTTTTCTCTCCGCGCTGAAAAAATCACGTCTTAATAACCGAGTGCAGCGTAAACTGCAATCCAATACTGTAATTAAATTCGCAGCATTAATTAACGCAACGTCTTTATTTAAACGGCCAAACGTAATTCATTACACGCTTTCTTTATAATTGATTCGAGTCGTTTACAAAAACAAATTTCACATCAGCTCAACAAGTGCATGTGTCGAAACTTTCCGAGAAAATCGTTCGGCGCAGTTTAGAATGAAAACAAAGACGGCACGAAAGTTCGAATGGAAAGTGAAAATCGAAAGCAAGACGTGGAATCCTTTCGAGACAGATTTACGAAAGGATTTCTTCCGTGCGGATTCATTGGAATTATTATCGAAGCTTTGTCACTTGAATGCCGGGGGCATTACCGCAGTTGGTCCCAAGCAGGTACCGGTCGACAAAGGACCCTTCCGCTTCGAGTGACTTCTCAATGGCGCGACAGAATAATGCCTTGTGTCTGTCTTATTATGCGTATCTAGGCCGAATCCCATTTCACAATATAAAGAGTTAATCCTATGAGACAAATTTTATTGCACTGTTCCTTTAATGGTTTGCGAGAGTCACCAGGCCTCGCTCATAAATAAAGTCAACGAGTTTTGAATGCAACTGCCAAATTATGTAAGGGATCATTATTTCCCGAGTCAGTTTTAGGTAATGATGACAGCAGATTCAGAGCAAGTTTGCTCGCAGTTAATTCCGTGAATGGAAAATTTATTGCACAAACAATGCCCTGCGCCGTTATTTGTCCGAACCTTTTCGTACGAACGATCGACGACGGCGACCGATTTGGCACCCTTTTCGTGCCATTTCGGCCATCAAAATATGGCCCATAATTGTTATCGACAAATTGCCATCTGCGTACGTGGGAAGATGCCGAGGAAGGCTCAACGTCCCGGGACATGTTACCTGGGGGTTGGCGCAGTTAGACAATGCGCGCGTATATACGAAATATCCGGTCGGGATTCGAACATTTCTGAAAAGCTCGGAATCTGGATCAGATGGCCTTTTTCGGTTTTTGATATATTTTCGTGGGAAATCGCATATTCGGGAAGGGTTATGTTCACCTCCTTTACCTACTTTTTGGATTTTCGAGAGGGTTAGATGTTTGCCTTATTGTTCAAAGAAACTCGATATTCGCCGTTCGGCAACTTCCTGACGGGGGGAGAGAAGACTGGCGATGCGTGTCGGGTAACTTCCGTTTTCAGTGGTTAAGCGATGAGCAGATAAGGTCGTTTCGGAATAAACGCGCAACGCCATTTGTTTGTTCGATACGAAATTTGTCGTTTTATTTATTCAATTGATTGTACCATTTCGATTGTTAATAAGCGAGGAGGTTCCATTATAGCGACGAGGATATATATCTTATACTGACACTGAAAGACATTTGGTAGTAAAAAATGGCATGGATAATGGTAATTGAGCATCACGACTGAAAAATGATTTTTTCAGAATATTTTATTTCAGAATATACGCGTTTTCATTACTGTTAAAAACGGCAACAATATCCCCATCATATTAAAATATTTTTTAAAATTAATCCATTGTTTAAGTAGAACAACAAAAGATTTTGCACACTGAGAGAAACATAACAGAAATTTTTACTGTTTTTAACAGTAATGCAAAGATATGTCGGTGAGATCTTGAAAAATTACTGTTTAAACAGTAATTTTTGGTGGTAAAAGTTGAACATGTTAAAAACAAAAGAGAAAATTATTCGGTTTATTCAGTATTTAATGTTAATTAAACGCCAAAATTTCTATTTTAGTATACATATCTTTGCGTTACTGTTAAAAACAGTAAAATTTTCTGTAATATTTCTCTCAGTGTACAGCACGATTCTAATTGCTCGATTGCCAGTCAATGCTTATGATATATACATCCATGACATGCAAATAACAAACAATTAGGCGTTGTATTTCTTAAACGAAATCGAATTACTTATAAATTTAACTTGCTGATCCATTTACCTAAATTAGTATTACAATTTGGTTCAGTCTATTTCTAGTGTCGTGAATATGTACCATTATAAATGGTATCTTTGAAGATGCCCGCTATTCATGAAAAAACTTGTAAATCGTAAATATAATGTCGTTTTTATTTACAGTTCGTCTACGCAAACACGTTACACCAATAAAGCCTTAAAAAGCCATCGTGATGTTAATTGCGAACAAACAAAATTTATTCCAAACACGTGTTTTCGAGTAAACTAAAAAAATTGTTTACATATTTCCGTGACGTTGTTGTTTCGAATTATATTAAACACTTCGAATTATAACAAACAAATAATTAATCCAAAATTGCTCAAACTCGGTTCGTCACGGCCTTTGACGTATCGCAAACTTTCGTTCATTCCATCGAGCAAATCCTAAAAATAAACCCATCCATATATATCGCCATAACTCAAAATCTGTTCTCCCATCATCGTGGAATTCGAAGCAACGCCCGAAACGTCTCCCGAATGCCATCGTGCATTTTCCAAGAACAAAACCCCAGAATTGGTTCCGTAAACGCCGGCGCAAAAAAAAACGACTCCGTGGCTCAAAACGACAGATATTGTACCAATTGGGCAACAGCTTGTCCCGAAGCCGACACGCCTGCTTTGAATATTCGATCGACCGTTTTATTGGCCAAGCCCAATTTCCCGTAATCTCGGTTGGCCTGAAAAAAAACCAGACCCCGCTTTAGAAAGCAGACGCGACGCTCGCTCGTTTGATACAATGATTCCGAAAAGTTTGCGCCAATTATAGCGTAAACGAAGCACGCTTTCCCGGAAGCACGACGCTCGCATTCTTTTTAAACGCGGAAGAAAAACCAAGGCCCCGTGCGGGCGCTCGGCTCCCCGCTCGTGTTCCCGTTTTTTACAAGGTCCCCGAGGCAATTTCAAGTGTGATTATTAGAAGGTAAAAATGTATCCTCAATTAATGAACAATGCGCCCGGGCCCTGACCGAGGCGTTTCGTCACGCGTGCCCTCTCCGAGCCGCAGGGCCCTTCGAGCGTGAAATGCGGACCACGGAGGTCGCTCGTAAATTTGGACTTTCATTGCGACGCCGGTAGTAAACCAATAATGTTATTTATGCGTTGAATGATTCGACCCTTGTGGCTGATTTATGGTGCCGGCGGACCCCCGCTTCTCGCACGCCAACGACTTAATAGCGTTGCGTGAAAATGAAGCCGTTATTTATGCCGATTGGGAAACACTTGTCGGCTTCGACAACTTTTTTTTCCCCTGCGAGTTGGCGGGATGGAGATATCAAGCTGCGATTTGTTACCTGCGACGTCGCAGGTGATCCCGGGGCATTGCGCCGGGTTAAACGCAAAATCGCCGGTTGTTACGACCGGCGACAAAAAAAAGCTACGCTTCCCGGCTTTGTGCCTAATTTTCGGTTCGAAAATTCGCCTCGGCGCGGTGTTTGGGTCGGCGCGTCAGTTGGCGTGGGGTTTTGTTGACGAATTCGGTTGGGTTACCCGCGGTGTGTGTTCGGAAATGGTTTTAGACGGTTTTAGGCTTTTTTGCTTCCGCGGGTTGGCTGGCCGCACTACTGGATGGATACTTTTGAATAGATGTTCAAATGATGACGAATGAAATGGTAATTTGTTGAGAATGAATGTGAGAATTATAATCGAAAATTTAAACGAGCGAATGAAAACATGTAAATGACAATGGAAAGTATAATTGAAAATGAGAATGATCATTGTAATGAATATGAAAATAAGCGTGGAAATGAGAATGATAAGTGAAATGAAAATGAGCATGAAAATGATAATGAAAAGTTCAATTGAAAATGAGAATGATCATTGTAAAGAAAATGAAAACAGAAATAGAAATGAAACTATGCATGAAAACGACAATGAAAAGTACAATTGAAAATGAGAATGATCATTGTAATGAAAATGAAAACAGAAATAGAAATGAAACTATGCATGAAAACGACAATGAAAAGTACAATTGAAAATGAGAATGATAATTGCACTGAAAATGAAAACAGCAAAGGAATTGAAAATAAAAATAAGAATGAAAATGAAAGCAATACCGAAATTGGAAATCAAAATTACAAATGTAAACAATAAACATACAAATGAAAATAAAACTAACTACAAATGTCATTACCGTAATTAAATCAAACAAACTATCAATTAATCGAATACTCATAAACCATTAAACACTAATTATTCATTGATGTCAATCGACTCGGTTTCATTAATTTACCCTCCCTTTCATTAAGTATTGATAGACAAATAGTTCTTTGTATCTATGTCTGACAAATTATTTCCACTCTCGTTGCATTCATCTCTCAACAAACCAACCAACCTTCGATCAATATTACCGTTTGAAAGGCAAACAAATAACAAATTCAATAAATTTACCATAACGCAGCTTCTTGCTAACTTCTATTAAGAAAATAATATATTCCACCGGATCCACACAATCTGTTTAAGTAGCACGAGACATTATCCACAATTTATCATTGTTAAACTGTCAATAAGTCAAAAACTATCCGAAACCGAGTTTTGTAATCGAACAGCAGACCACCAGGCAAGACTAACAACGAAACGGTATAAAGAATCGAATCAAAGTTGTAAAATAATAAAACAAACTCCATCTATCGATAAAAGCTGTTTATGTCAACGAAAAATTTCATTCATTACTTCGATTACGCCGCCGAAAATCCACTTTTGTTTACAAAAAAAAACGTACAACTTTTTCAAAAATCCCATCCAAATCACAAATAATATACTTTCTCAAATGAATTTTCCGAAATTATTTTCTCATTTTTCGCTCAAATAATATATTTAGATCGTCGATTGCAGTTGGTCGTGCATAAAGAAAGCCGCGTTAGAACAAAGTTTTCGTCTAACTCGGAGCAATGGATGCTATATGTGGATGAGCACGAAGAAAGAAAAACGACGAAGCGGGTCGTCGTTTCATTCAAATGCGCGAGCAAAATTAAACCGCGTCGGAGTATTATAGAAAGCCGGAGTAGCTGGGGCAAGGCCAAGGGTGCATCGGTCTGTGAATTAAGGTCTTTGGCCGGCGCGTAACCGCGTGGCGTGCGTATAAGGTATTGCCATAAACACTGCACGGATGGCGGAACACGACTCTGTGGCCCAGTTGTCGCTGCACATTTTTTATGCAAACCACTCGAGTTTCCTGTTTATGTTTTATTTGTCGTTCTAACCTCACGACGCTAACCGTCCGTGCAACTACGCCGCCGTCTAATTTCAATGCGAAATTACAGTCATATAGTTTACATAATCGACTTCACCTGCGCGCGGTAGAAAAAAAAAGTTTTGAATAATTTCACGACTAGAAAAGTTGCGTCTCATGGGCATTCCTCGTGAAAACTGGATGCGCGTAAAAGTATTTCTTACGTGTTGCGGCTTTTTGAAATTGTAACGAAAATTGTCGAAGTGACTAAGAATCACCAGTCGTATGTATTTTAATTTATTTTAGATAGAGAAGAATGTCATTTTCATGGGAAACGATTTAAATTGCGAAATTGAATAAATATGGCCTTGTTTTCAATGTGAAGGTTATGGTATTGGCAACACTGATAGAAGTCGTTTAAGTTAAGATGATTAATGATGGTTATATTTTTGGGTATTATTTAATGTTAAATAATTAAAAAAAAAACATATTTATTTAAAATAGTAATGAAATATTTAAAAAAAAAAAACAATAAATTGGGTCTTATGGACACTGAGCAAATAAAATTGTACAATTTACATTGTAACATTTCTAGGTTTCCGATTGGTTAAAACAATTGAATTCTGTCATCTCATTGGCCCGCATAATTACTCTTTGAATTTGTAAGAGTTTTGCAATATGACATAGTACCACGAACGATGTGCATAGTTCTACTTATATTTTCGTTTTCTCAGTGTATTTTGATTATTTTGTTTTTATATACATTTTTTACACATTTTTTCGCAGAAAAACCGACCTTTTGAACTAATTAACTAACTAATAAACTAACTACCATTGTCGCCGCAAACTCCTCGTTATTCCATCGTCGGATTTACATTTTAATTCGCTACTCAATTTTATTACGAACAAGTACGCGCGTATCTATTTCGCTACCTTCCAATGGCCCTGGTACACTTACGTAAAGGCGTGAATATGAATTCGCAAAAGAACACCCGATCTGGATTTTCTGTCAAAATCGCATTTAGATAGGAGCATCGCCGGAATAAATTTAAATAATATTCCGAACGTGAATCAGACGACTTACAGCAAAATTAATAAGTCACGAACGAAGAAATTAACGAACAAATTCTGCCAATCAATCAACAACCTCGCAACCGAACGTGGCCGAAACCTTGGCTCGAATTTATCCCGAAAACGAACCTAAAAACCAAAAAATCGGATTACCAAAAAGCAGAAAAAACAACCGACAAAAACGCGGCGTGTCCTAACAAGGTTTAAGTTGCACGAACAATGACAACAACTCGGAGATTTAATATCAATCGTAATGGCAATGAAAGCGGACCCCTTCACCTTTCTCCCGATGCCACGCGATAGTCGA
>JABFQC010001969.1:0-17384 GCA_022817085.1 Psilanteris sp. ZL-2020
GTATAATAATTTTTGAAATATTTGTTTCCATATACCTGCGATGTCATAACGATAGTTATTATTAATATACAATGTTTCTACGTGTGGTCTTTATCATTTAAAAACACGTTTTAATAAAGGTTTAAATTAATTTATAATGTTAATATAATAAATGAAAATAAAATAAACTATATTAAATAAAATTTTAATAATTCTACAGAAAATAATAGAATAATTTTGATTAACAAAAGAATTTTTTGTTTATAATTTTGATTTTAATGTTTAGTATTTTGGTTTTAGATATTGTCATATAAAAATTGATGATATTTAAAAGTACATTGCATTATCTTGGCTTCAATTTAGTCTAACGTTGTCGTCACTGAATGAATATCCTGTTAAAGACAATTACTTGGCACTGCCTCCAATGTTTTACCTTTATCATTCAGTCTAGTTAAGCTCTCATTATAATGCCATTACACCACATTGTTTATACTCTGATCTGTTCATTGATAGGGCACGTCTCAATTAATTTTTTGTTTAAAATATTGTTAATCTTTTAAGACTTGCAGTACAATTAAAAAATTTTGTTTTAAAAATTAAATTTGTTTATTTGTTTTATAATATTGTTAGTTAGTTGAACACGACGCACATTAAAAGACTTTTTTTCATTTTCTTTTTGTTTTCATTTTCCTTTTTTTGTTCCTTTTTTCTTTTTGTTATAAATATTTATTTTCCATGTCTAAAACAAAATTAAATCAATTAAACGTTAATTTTAAAATATTTTTAGTTTTGTTAATTAATCCTAATTTAATAACAAAGTTAATTTTATTATAGAATTATGACGTTTTATAAGAAATATTAATTGTTAAATAAGAAGAAAATTACTATTAAATGAAAATAGTAGCTTTCAAAATGAATCAATTTTTTTACGAGACAATGAATTAAATATTTTTTTATGATGCAATTTCCTTTACTGCATTCATACCAATTCAAACTCATAAAAGAAAATATTTTCGTGGAGCGCATCAAACGCTTTAGTTATAAATTTCATGACCCGGGAAAATAAATACTTCCTATTTCGTTCCAAGTATCTTGCAATCCGATGTATAGTGTCTTGTCAAATGAAATAACTGAAGATCAATATTAAAGATTTCAAAATCACTTTTACTAACGCAGACGGCAAACTTTCAAAATGTATATCGTGTTTTGAAAATCAATACACCATTTCAAGGTTTGAAATGTGAAATTAATTTAAGTTGAGCGTCATTCACAGACGAACAACATTCCCCAGAAAATCTTTTATTACTAATCATAAACTTTGTTCAATTTCCAATGCAAATATTGGTCAATTACTGGATAAATCTTGTAACAATTTGTAAAAAATTGTTATTTAAAATTGTATGAAACAATAACAGAATTCATTTCCCTTTATTCCTACCTGCTTTTTGATTATTTTATTACACAATATATAAAATAGAAAATAAATCTGTACTTTTTTCTTTCATTTGTATTTTTTCCTTTATACATATCATGCATAATGTTTACCAACTTATTGCAGTATTCCTCAAATGCTTGTTATAGTATTCAGTGTTTCTTATAATCATAACTATTTTATAATTGAAAGGGTCTTAAAAAAAAAAAATCATAATCATAAATAATAACGTGTTTTTTAAAAATTTTACCCTGATATCCTTTTCTGTGACCGTGACGAAAAAAAAACATAAACAAACAAATAACTTATTTCCTATTTAACTCAATACACAATTTTTCTCACAAGTGTAAACTATTTATTATTATTTAGTAATAAAATGTTGAGGTTCTCATAATTTTCATTACGTCTTTTTGTCATGCAATATATATTACTGTGTATACAAAAAATAATTATAACTTATTTCTGATTTAGTTGCATTATACACATTAAATACAAAATCAGCAAAACACAATTAACGAATGAAGGAACAAACATGCTCGAAAACAACTCATTGCTATTCCTCCCATCGTTGGTATCAATTCACAATCTTTTCTCGTCTAAATGTGACATTTCAATTGCTCGCAGCGTTAACGTTGACACGCCGACAATTCGTTGCATCGATGCCATACATCGTGTTCCGAAATAAGTCGCTAAATATTTAATAAGAGGCATTTCTGAATACGCAATGATCTGTCAGGCCGGTGAGATGAAAGAAGATCGTGTCTGCAGCTCGAGACAATGGACGGCGAGTATCCGGTCAAGTTTCGGGGAACCTTTCGGGCAGACAACGCACATATCAATTGGTTCTCACTTTCGTCAAGTGACGCGAGTCATTCAAATTAAGCGGCGCGATCTTGTCGCGTTATACAAAAACACCGCATTATATCTCGTTGCATGCCCGGTATATGGTATTTGTACATACACATACACACATATATGCACGCGTTTCCTTGGAAACACATAATGTACGAAGCGATCACGAAATACTTTTGAATGATTCAGAGCTTCCATGCAATAATCTGACGGAGATGATTCGACCGGAAATTCGGGGTGGCGACGTTGGGCCGGATTTCGAGGTGGGCCCGCTTCCCTTGTTTGAATGTTTCCCGGATAAGAGCGGATGTGCACTGCGTGCATTTCAATTCTGGGACACTTCAACGAAACCAACACGTACGAACGCAACGCGAAGAACAAGAGCCATGTCACGAGGATGCGTACATAGTATCCAAGGCACGTCCTACCTAACGAACAATTGGATACACGACTTATTGTCGAATGTCGTCTTGTACGTTTTGCAGGGAATAAGTGTGTAGACGGGGGTGTGTGTGTGTGTTTGTGAATTGAATGTACTTTGTGGCTGGTTTGGGTCTTTATCCGGAGTGGAATTTTAAGTGATTAGAATTTTTGGCTTGATACACATCTGTGGGGGGTTAACCATCGATTTGTATACTTTTAGCATGCAGGGCTAGTTTTATGTCTATGCGTATATATAAATGAAGTCTATTCTCTTATTTTGACAGTTGGATTTATTTGAATTTTAGTTAGCCGGGTTGATTGTGCAGGAGGAAGTTGGTGATGCGTTGTTTGTGAATCATTTTCAGTTTTATGTGTTGATAATGATAGTTTTAGATGGAACTATATGTTGGATTTATAAATTTCATTCAAGTTGATGGGTTGAAATTGAAAAATATGGAGTATGAATTTGTTGAATTTAATTATTACACAAAATTGATGAAAGTAATTCCGGGTTTGTGAATAGGGTGAAAAATGGGTGACTTTTTAATATATAAATGATTATAGTAATTATTATAAACAAATAAATATAACAAAGAAATATTGTTCGTTAGCGTTATGTTATTATTATTATTTATTGTTTTTGTATATTTTACGTAAATTTCGTTACGTTTAAGTGTAGAAAATCTTTTAGTAATACAAATAATTGAATTTATAATTGTAACGATATAGTATACACCAAGTAAACAATAATGAACAAAATAAAAGATCGGTAATTTATGAAGAATTCTTCATTATTATTTACAAACAACTAGAAAGTTTTACTGCAGCGTTCGGTCATTTCTGCCACTGTTTACAAACATTCATCAGTTTTCATAGAAACATCGGTAACTTTTAACCGAACGTTTCTTTGTTCAATATTTACCAACTTTTACCGGGCTTTCGGTAATTTTTAATCCAATTGTATTTCCCATGTCCCGCATAATAAGACGCTTATATAAAAACAATGAATTACCCCGCCTTTTATATACAATTTTCAAAAACACTACTGCTTTTCAGTTCCATATAACATTTGCTTCCACAAACGAATCGATTAAAAATATTGTATTTACATACAATCTCATCATACCCATTAAAATTGTTCACTACATTTTTCCTAATTCCATTCAGAAACTACAAACACGAATCCAAAATCTCTTCGTTCTCTCAAATTTCAAAAAATCTCCAATCTAATTCTATCCCCGAATACGTTCGCGATCAACTCCAGTTATCACAATCACGTATTCGCAATGATATAAATCATCGCACTATGATTCGCCTTCAGGGTCCCTAACATTCATCCGCAGCATCCGCGGTTACATACGCGCGAGAACAGAGAAAAAACAATAACAATTAGCAATCGCGATCGGTAGACCAGTGCCGATCTCTTTCGGTTGCGTCTTAACACCGTCCATCACGAAGACAACCAGTCCAAGGTCCGCATTAAAATGCAATCGACGGTTTTATTTGCAACAAACGAGCAACCGTTTGAGCGAGCGCAACCGCGCGTCCAACGACTCTCTCATGCCCTCAGCAACACCCGATCGGTCGATAATATTACACGAACGCGGCCAGTGGGGGTCTCTAAACTGAGATCCGCACAAATAACGCGTCTGCGTTTAAATTTCGTTTAAAGCCCCGTGCCTCGTGAAATATTGGTACTACGCTTTCGAGCGGATCATGCAGGCATTTCGTTTATCGCACGCAAAGGAACGTGTTGTCTTTTAACGATGCTGCTTTCATTCACGGGGTCACGGTGTGTCGTAACTAAAACGTATCTAAATTACGATCGAAACTTTTGATATAAGCTTATATGGTAACGAAGTTGTTGGTGCATTTTCGACATTAAGAACGTACGTGATTATAGAGCGACCGATCCTTATGGGTGCGTTCGTGCAATCTTAATGTATTCCGGCGATGCTAACAAGTTGGACGAAAATTGTTCGCCAGCTTATTAAGCCGCGCGCGGTTTGAGCGCGGCTTATGCGTGGAGCGGAGCCGCGCTTGGACGCGTTCGGCCGACTTTTGATTTATGGTCCGCGGGAAAGTATCGAGAGCAAACACCGAGTTTGATTAGCGGCCAATGATTCGGGGCCGACCCCCCCGCTATCGGATGCGAGCGGACCGCTGCGGTTGTTTTATTATCGCGCGCGCGTCTGCGTGTTTGCTCAGCCCCGGCGCGGATTTATAAATCACGGCCGATATTAACGAATCGAACGGCCGCGCGGGAAAAGCCAGGCCGCGCGTTCGTCAAACTTAAACGCGTCGAATATTCGCGCGCGCTTATCTGCAATCACGCGCCGGCAACCAATTACATTTGGCGAACCGGAAAACGGCGCTCTCGCGCGTCCAAATATAAATCAGCGGCTAACACTTTCCTGCTCGTTCGCGGGGCCCTCTCTGTCTGGCACGGTGCGCTCCCCGAGCCGGGGTCTCGGGGGGCTTTTAAGCTCGTACATCACGCAGAGCAACGCCTCTCGTATTTGCTTAGTCTTGCTTGGGAGGTGTGGATAAGGCCGAGATGAAACAATTAATAATCGCCAGCGAGTGGAGAGAAGAAGAGAAACCCACGGGGCCTCGTGCGGGCGCGGCCCAGATGTTCGATTTCGAATCGGGCTTTGTTGGCTGGGACGCGTCGACCTTAAGGGCCGGAAAATCGGTCCGCGGGGGTGCAAAGTCGGTGGCCGATCGTGGGGCACGCTCGGTTCACGGGTGGATCGGTCGGGGTTAAAGGTTACCCGCCGTCAACCGATTTTCGCCGAAACAACCGCTTGTTTTGAACCCAACCGATTGGGTTCAATTCCGGGTCCAAAAACCTCACCAGGTTTCGGCTTCCATAAGCCTCGCCAACGACTCGATTGATCCAACTGATTGGCCAGTAATCGAACCGCCCGGTGTTTCGTGCAAAATTCCATTATTGTTTGCGCAAGACCAAGGAAAAAGAACCGTTTTTTGGCGCACGACGCGCGTCGGATTTGCGCGGGCGCGCGAGCTTGACGCGCGTTTGACGTTTTGCAGATGAGTTGATGCTGGCGATAGAAAAACGTTAATGAAAAGTCAAACGTTTTCCCGTGAGCGCGGTTCCTTGACAGTGAAACCTGCGCGCGTGTAAAGAAAGTAACTTGCACGAAGATGTCAAATTGCGAAAGAAACGCGAGGATACGTGATTCCCACACTTTCGACGTGGTGCCGGCGAAAAATACGCCACGCCGTTGATATCCGCGGCGTATCTTCGCTCCAAATACGAGGGCGCGGGGAATTGCATTCGTTGTTTCGTGCTTCTGGGAAGCCGCGCGCAAAAATGCGCTCATCGAAGGCCAAGCCGGGCAAAGTAGCAATCATCAAAGACGAAACATCAATGTATTTATGAAGCAAATTGTGCAAAAATTAACCGTTATGAATATTGGATGTTAGCTCGTTCCTGGAAGGTCTGCGTGCATAAGAGCGAGAGCACGCTCGGAGCATTGGATTGCGTTTCTAGAACGACTGGAGCATGTACGCGAGGCCCGCCACAAAGAGGGAACTGGCGTACCGAATTGATGCACACGAAACAGCGTGCCCGGAATGTTATAATCGTGAACCTTTGAACCTAAACCCGAGACTCCCACACCCTCGAGATCTTCGTTTTCATCATCGCCGCTACTCTCGACATGCAAAAATTATGCTCAACTCCGGTGCTCGTGTTTAGTTACTTATTTTGGCGCCTTGAAACGTGGAACCGAAAACCACGCGGGATCGGGTTCAAATTGGGCGAATTAAAATTCGGCGCCCGTGGTTTGGGCTCGATCGGGCGTCCGTTCGATTAATTGGATTGGATTTGTTTGGCGGCGACCGTGGATTTGCTGGTTTTGTGGGATTTTGTGGTTCCGTGTGGGAGTTCAGAAATTTCGACATGGTGTTTGTTTGTTTGTTTGTTGGTTGGTTGGAATGAAATTTACGTTTGCTCGTGTCGAAAGCCTGGGTGTACTTTACATGAAAGGTTATTTCCTATTATAGAAGTGCGCGCGTACAAAAAACGCGGGTTTACAGAATTTATTACATGTAGTTCAACCGTGTAATTACGACGCGAGTCGTAGATTATTTCTGCGCAGAAAATATATTAGAAACGTCGAGCCGAGTGTACATTATTTTGGTAAATTTAGTTGTACATTTGGTTATGTATGCCGCGCCATTTGTCAACTGTTTTACGGATCGTGTAATGCGTAACAAATGCTAATGTTGGTGTGATAATGGCTGAATGCATTGATTTATGGAAAATTGTGTTAAATTATGAGCTTTTCTGGTTTCGGCTTCGCCGGTCAACGTATATTGTTCATATAATTCCATGCGTTCGTCTTAATCGCTGATAATCAGATTGGTTTATCTTCTGATAACTCGGCGCTTGAAATCGTGATTTATTCATTTTGGGTGTAAGGTTTTCATGTTTGTGTAATTAACGAGACGGGGCATAAAAAACAAATAAACAACTGGAAAGTAAATAAAGATGCGATGACCTTTGTTTGTGTACTGTTTACATATTAAAAAGTGTTTATATTTGTATCATATGTTTGTTTATTTTGTTCTAAAACGTAAATATTTTGAGTGAGAATGATATTATTAATCTTACAAATAGTAAATTCTACGATTAAGGGCAAACATAGGTCTTTTCATATGTGATGCTGGAAACTTGAACTAAGTGAGTCTTTCGCAATGACTATATATCTTGGACTTGTGAACACGTAGTGCAACTTTTTTAACGGCTTTTGACGTTAAAAGGACTTTTTCTATCGGACTCGGAAAAGTATTATAATGAATGGAAAATTGATGGGTGATAAAAACTGAACCTCACGAATGCGGTGCTTTTTTTATTTGCAATCAATTATGACTTATTTTTTTCATCAACAAGACATTATACTTTGTAAACAAAATTAGGACTCGGGATGAACATTTTACATCCTTTTACATATTGTACATCTTTTACGTGCACAAAATGAAGAATAATAATAAACATTATTCTGAACGATAATCATTGCTATTATATCAATTGGCAGTAATTTTAATTAATGCCAATAATTCCGAAGCATTTAAATCTATGCTGCATTGATGAATAAAAGTATCGTGAAAACAGTCAATTAGCATATACTGCAGGTATGCATGATGAAAGCACGATGACAGAATTCGTGATAGTCGTGCAACGATTCTTTTCTGCAATTATGATTGTTATTTTTTGATAAATGGACGAAACATTATCCAAATAAATTTGCCTTCGTGTGGCATCGTTGTCGAGACTATGCCATTATTTGAAAGCTTTCATTGTTCAAAACTGCTTTGAGCCTTAAATTTCAGCGATTCCAAGTATATTAAGATAAATTCAGTCGACTCGGGAATTATCGGTCTATTTTGGGTGAAACGCGCGTTTCCCATATATGGCAGTACCAAGGACCCAAAAGTTATAAAGTCTTTCCTTTGACGTCGAAACTGTTTCAAGAGACGATTTCAATAAAAAAAATTTATTCATCATATCTGCCCACACCAATGAATAAGTATAACTGCGCTTTGCGTAATTGTTTGAATCTTCCTCGACGTATTTCAGACTTGCATATTACAAAGAATGAAAGGCAAGACTTTTATTCGTTTTAGATAATGTTGAATACATTATTGTATCTCAATAAAAATAATTAATATTACAACAATAGCACTGCGATCATTCAAATTTCAACATGAAATGTATTTATGTTATTACGCCTTCGATTACATGCAAATAGGAAACGTCTCCGATTACATCTCTATTTCGTTTTGTAATTCCGTCACTAAAAATGGGCAAAAATTCTCGTCCAAATTCAGTCATTCGCTACCGTTGACAGTTTATAAAATATTTCACTTTCAGTTTTCTGTACACCGAAAGAAAAATATATGTCGTTCCCTAACGTAGATTTTTTATGTACCAAATTTTTGATATTGTATAAGTAATAATGTCTATTATATATATAAGAATATTCGTTATAAATGCAATTCTATCCAGCAATCGTTATAAAATACAGTAAATTTCACTCGTTTACGATTTTGTTTGTTTGCCGAAATACATCTTTCGTCCTTTTCGTGGCCACTTTTGTCTTTGCACGAAATCAACAAAAACGACAAAGATAAAATTACGGAATAAATGTCTTCGATTTCAAATCACGTTTCCGTCGCACAAGTCGTATCCCGGAATGCGATTGGAGCCACGCAAACACCCGATCCGGGTAATTTGGAGAACGAAATTAGGCGACCGACCTCGATGAATGCGCGTCAAAAATCGCAACCGGCTATCCCGTTTCTCATACGCCATGAAACAACGCTATGAAAATTAAGTATATAGCCTGCGAAAACTAATAAGTTACTGAATGGAAAATCGGTGTAGCATCGACCTCTGGCTGGGCATATGCAACGCCACAATTAATAATAAGTAAGAGAATGCGAAGGGCGGGAGATATCGATAGCGGTACACGTACGGTACTTGGCGGTATAAGTTGCAGTGAGCAGGTGCAGAGTTCAGGGAATCTTTGTCGCTGCGTAGTATCGCGTAGGCGGATTTCTCAGGGTGGTTGCGATACGTCACACGTGAATTGCTTGATGGCAGTAAAAGAAGCGACAGAAAATGAGAAAGGAAGAGATAGAAGAGGATCTGAAAGGAGCGAGGGGGACAGGCAAAGAGGGAGACAAAAGTTGAGATTCAACGAGATAAGAGGGAGGAAGATAGCGCGCTATAAGTAAGGACCTGTAGGCGACCTATGCCGAGTATCCAAGCTGAAGGCTGGGCCGAGCTAACCAGCCGAGTTAACTGGAGAGCAAAATCCTGAGAACAATCGGACCTACCAACCAAATGGGCAAACGTGTGGGCGAAATATGCATTCCTAGTGAATGCTCGCGCGGCCATTATGCGAGAGTAGAGCAGATCGGCGATAAAAATCTGGACGATGCGCGCCGGAGGAGATCATCGCGAGAAATTATTCGTACGTGTCTGTCTTGTGTCGGGGCTCTTTAAATGGTTGCGCGCTCGATCCTGATGGGTTCATTATGCGCGCGGCGCGACCATTTCCAGCGAGCCGGCGTTTAATCGGTTTTTCGTTTCCCGGCCGATTTTCTGGGTCGGGGCCCGATTGGCGTTCTAATTTTAGCAGCGACGGCTGTTGCGTCACGTTCAAATCATTCCGAGGGCTTCGTCGGTGATATACGAATTCATTTCCGACCGCTTGTTTTAAGCAGAAACTATTTCTCCGCAGTAATCGGATTGTTCGATATGATCTATCAATTTATGGCGTCGACCTTTTTCGCTTTATTTCGGATTTTTTTTCATCGTTTTTCTTGAAGCGTATGTGTAATGCCTTTTGGATGAGGTATCCAATTTTTGAGGTTGGAAGCGGATTAAACAATTATTCTGAAGGTGAAACGTTTCGCGTGCGAAAGAATTGTAAAACTGGATCGATGGAATACAAATGTTCAAAGTCATTACGTTTGTAATTAAGTATACGCACGCGATATTTGAGGTTAATTTTGATGTATTTACGGAAATCTAATGTTCTTTCTGCAATCAAATTCACGTATAATTGCGGATAATAAAATTATAAATTCGATGCTGAATTTCTTCCTCGTTTAAGTATTAATAGACAATAAATCATAATCGTCGTCTATGCTTTGTGAATATTAAAAAAATCTCGTAGAATACTGAATGGTTGAAACCTCTTTTAACATGTTTTAATAATCGAGATCAAATCTCTAGTGGATAAAAATAATTAAAACTTACATCAC
Organism: Psilanteris sp. ZL-2020; assembly: GCA_022817085.1. Lineage (NCBI taxonomy): Eukaryota > Metazoa > Arthropoda > Insecta > Hymenoptera > Scelionidae > Psilanteris > Psilanteris sp. ZL-2020. The sequence goes on from JABFQC010001969.1 coordinate 10,490, forward strand.
GCTTATAATTTCAAAGGATGGTATTTATTCTCAAGGATAACAGTTTTGTGTTAAGTGTATTCACGGATATATTTTTTCCTTACACATACAAAAGAACATTCATGTTTCAGAATAAGTTTTATTATTGCAAATCAAATCACTATGAATGTTCATTGTTTTTTTTTTATGCACAGAAAGAAATTTGACTAAAAATTTCTGGATGTTGAGTCGGAAGAAGTTAAAAATTAGTAAATTTTTTTAATAAAAATATATGAATAGCAGGAGATTTACTTTAAAGATCGGTGAATTTTATTATTATTTAAAAACATTTAACAGGATCAACCTGAAATAAATTGAACAATATTGGCTATAAAATTTGTTTGACTACTATAAACCAACAGTTATTTTCCATTAGCCAACGCTGCGACTGAACTCGCAATAATCTAACCGAATTTTTTGTCAATACATTACACGCTAATTCGATACAAATATTGTCCAAGCAACGAGCAAACCGTTGATTCTTCTATCAAGCACGATCGCGTATCCCCGATTGAACTTTAATTGCAATTATAAACTCGTCTAATTAGATCTAATTTCATCTCGTATAATTAACCATTCGCGTCCACTTTGATGAACTTGATGCCGGCAGCAGAGGCGTAAACCTTTATAAATCCCGCGATTCAATTAGAACGTAACCTTTTCAGAATTCACGATGGCAGTGCGCGGTGCGCTAATTAGGCTGCCGTCGTCGTCCTGGCGAACAAACTTACGCGTACGCCGCGCCGTGTGACATTTCGGACAAAAGTTATTTATACTATATGTCTTTCTAAATAACGGGTCGATTATAAGTGTCTGCAATCATGGATCTAAACCGTAATAACGATGACTCGGCTGTTACCGTACAATTAGTCGAGAGAGCGTTCGAGTTTTACGCGCCGCTTGAGAAATATCTTCTCCCAAACCTTTCACTCGATGCACTTCGCATTAGGCCTCGTAATTTATCTTTTATACTTGGTCACGCGCTAACTGGTTCAGCTTACGCAAAAACGCCGTGTGCGACAAATTGCGCGCGCATTTTTGTTGCGTTTTCGAAGGTCTCCGCGGGGAATGGAAGGTCCAGGACGGTGCGCGTCACCGTCCGCGCGGAAAAGGCACGAAACGAATCGCGGCTTATTCAACAGACAAGATTTTGTGGTCGTCCTGGCACGGACGCAACAAGAATGGCTGGAATCGAAATTGTCATCATGAGAAAGCGGTCGAGATTACCGAAACCCGCAGTTCAAATTAGAAACTACAAATTGAGCTTCAAATTGCATCGCGGTGTACTCGGCTCTTTGACATATCTCAAACCAATCCGGAAGTATTTTAAATTGCTTTGATTAGTGTTGGCATTGCGGAGCGCCGGCCCGGGACAATGCAAATCGGTTGCGCCCGGACCGGCGGATCCGCGCGGAATGCCCGCTCGACATGTAACGAATTTTCTTTTCATTAATCAATTGCGCCGGGAGTTCGGCAGAGAGTGCCGCAGACTCGGTCCACGATTAATGAAGACCGCTAACCTTTTGGCTAGTAACCCTAATTCGAGCGTCGCGACGGATCAAACTGAATACCACCGCTTCTACCAGAACCGCGAGATAATAGAATTTTTTTCCGCCAATGATTGATGATTTCGAAAACAGGCGATGCAAACGAGGTTAAGTTTCGTCCATTTCTCGCCGATTTTGCAATTAATTGTGTATTTACGCCCGTTGCGTCATGCATTTTTTGTCCCGCGAACCACAATTCACGTTACTTTTTCATTCGACGAATCCCGGCCGTCCTTGTCGGGTCCAGCGGAAAGCCGCGGAATCCAGCGCACTCGGAGCGTCTAATTCAGTCGGCCGACTGCGAATTCCGCGTTCCGTCAATTTTAATTTTAATAACAAGTTCCACGGCACAATTGCGTTTCATTCGTTTCGATTGTGGACCACCGTTTGATTCGCCGATCTCCTTTTCAATAATCCCCGTCGATTTATAATTAATGCGATTGGTGTTAAAGTGTCCCGAAAGGTCACGTGCATATACCGCGGTCGAAGCAAATACACGTATTTGCACCCACACGCAGATATGCAATTTTTGCAGCTGGTACAAGTTTGCAGGTTGCGCGAGGAGGCTGCGCGTGATCGAGCTCGGTGACCGAACATCCTCGGCGATGCCCCCGCCCCTTTCCTCGGTCACCTATCCTTCACTGCTGCCCCATCGGCCACACCGTTCTCTCTTGGCCCCTGGGTCCGAGAGTATCGCGCTGCAGCGCATGGCGTCCTCGTGTGGGCGAAGGGTCATAGGTCGCAGACACGCCGCAGTGGCTCTCAACTTTGTATACTTACCGCGCCGACTATAATTGCCGCGTTAATTAATTTGCGTTATTTTAATAATCTGCTCGGACCGTTCGCCATTTGTGGCTCTAAATCGGTGATTCGAATTGACTCCAAAAAGTGGTCAAACCGACTCGACGGACCCGACGCAGGACCAAAGTCGCGACACGCGTTAATTAGCCGCGCAATCATTTTTGTCCGATTATGTTTTTGACTTAATTGCAGGTTGATTACCCGGTGACGCGACACGGAGATCGGTTTGAGAGCCGCAAGCGGGGCCGTCCTTATTGGACGATCGGGAAGAAAAAACGCTGCAAAAGGTAGTCCGAGATTTCATTCTGAAAAAAGAAAGAAATTCCGAAAGAATGGCAAAAATCGTGTTTGCATTCTAACTTGGATCGCGGAGAGGGAGGCATAAAGAGAAGAAAGAACGGAATCACGATCGTTTGTACCGGTCGGGCGACAATGCACGGACAATTTGTCGTTGCGGCTGCGCTCCGCACTCCCCTTTCGTGAAAAACGAAGCTCTCAAGAGCGTGAGAATAGGGAAAGGCCGGGCGTTCGTTCGCGAAAAGACATTTCATTTGCGCGCCGCTCGTCATTTCCATAGACAAATCCGATCGCGGCGAATGCAAACTCGCGATCGGTTTGGGAAGCGCGTGACGCGCCGCTGATAAGCGCGAGTCTTTGTGCCGATCGGTTTTGTTACGACCGCGAGTGAATAATTCGCGGCCAAAGGATGATCGGGACTGCGCGATTTTCAATCCTTTTTCCTTCTCCGTCTTTCGCCGGACTGCTTACCGCTACCGTCCACCTCGGCTGCACGTATGTACGTATATGTAGACTGCACTATCTGCGGCTCGCGGGTTCCCACGGTTCTCTCAACTTTAAAAATGCGGTAATCGTCGTAACTGCTTATACCATGGAACTACACTACTTACTATTGTAGCGACGGTATAGACACGTATACGCACACGCCACGAGATCTCGCAGCATTTTTAAATCAATTTTCGTGGTTTTGGAAGCGATTAAAAATCGTTTATTATCCTTGGTTTAAAGAAGAGCACAGTTGTAATTTTTTAATGACCCAAATGCAATTCGTAATAACGTGCAAGACGTCTCATTACCGGAGAAGATAATGGAACGTGAGATAAAAGTTCGTAAACCGCTCCGTCTCTGTCTTTGCAATGGAAACGGAAAGAGAAGGGGCTAACAAAATCGAATTGGAGGTGGTTCAGGACGTGAACCACTCGATGGTCCCTGGCTCTAAGCGGCTCCTAAATTTAAACTAGTGCCAACAGGCACATTCGTAATTGGTGCAAATTGGTACCACGGAGGAGTCCAATCCAGATGGTCCCCTGGCGTATCGCACGGGTTCGAGACGTGGCTGACGGTTTCTGGAGGTGACCTCGATGCGAGCCCACTTGCTCTTAGGAAGGAAGATGGAGTACCGGAAGTCCTTGGCTAAGCGTGCGAACGTATCTCAGAAACACGGGCAATGATTCATAGTCGGCCGGGGAGACTCGCTCTCATGACGAGCTGACTAACTCTCGACGTCGAACCTATGGCGAAACACGGAGGTTCTATTTTGCTCGTAGCCGAGCTAATACAATGTCGAGATATCGCAACGGTGGTCCGGTGTGGGTGGAAGCGTAATGCAAGCTAGAAGAGAAAAAGAGGACGGAGATAAGGATAAAGGATGAGGCGAGCGCTGCTAAATGGCGATGGGTGTCCCGGCGATGCGTTCTAATCAATGATACGCTTGACTACTTGAGCGTAACGGCGCGGGGGTGGGACGCAGTTGTTATACACGAATCGTTTATGTTAATGCAACGAGAATTTCGGCCGGCCGTTTCGCAAACGCCTTCGACGTCTGACGCGAATTGCGCCATTCCTCTCGGAGCGACCGAGCTAGGTGCGATTGTTACTCCTCGATTAGTCGAGAATTGATGCCGGTATGGTATTGTCGGGCTACGTAGGTAAATGGGAATCGTTTGTCCTCCCACTTTCGATTGTTAATGGTGTTGTCGGGCGTTGCATCCTCGCGAAGAAAAAACGCCAATTGAGTAATTGGAACACGACCTCTGTCAACCCCCGCTGACCCTAAATGGTCAGCGGAAACGACCGAGGAAGCTCCCGGCAGAAGTCTCTTGCTCAACCTGGATACATTTCGAATTACGCGACCAATCAGACGCTCAGGCGTTCAACAACGAGACGCTCCATTGTACTCCCACGATGTACTTATTATGCGACGTTATCTCAAGATGCGGGAAAAGAAGATGAACTTCCAAGTGGCCGATCAACCGATACTCTTGTGTAAACAATGTTACAAAAAGGCTACTTACTCTTAATGGATTCGATTTATGATGCTCTTAAAAACGTTTTACTTCGAGACGCGAGACGATAAAATAGATTTTACGTATAACGAATAGGTTGCGATGCAGGTAAACTGATTTAAAAGTGCGGATGTTTTTTGGTCCAAAGTGGCACTCGATATCTCAGCCGTAACTGGGGAATATTTTAATGGGCGTTGAGGAGGAGATAATCATTTTCAGCAGTTTAGTGTTTGACGCGCGGTGCAAGTGTTGCGTCGATTTAATTTATGGTAGATCAATATTGTAAACTTTGAATGGAAATAAAGAAATGACCAATGTCACCAATTTATATAGTATCTTATTTCTTGTAATACTCCTATTTCCTGAAATACCAGCGAATCCCTCCTCCCTTTGTGTTACATTTTGGGGTACTAATGTTTATGGAATTATAATGGAATCATAGTTGTATGTGAATCGTGTTTATTAATATTCTATAATTACACGCAAGAAAATGATCTGCGAAATCGATATTAACAAAAAGCAATCTCGAACACGTTCTGCTTCGATCCAATATTGATGCTCCATACACATTAAAATTCCGGAACGTACATGTTAATGTTTTTCAAAAATAAACTGCAAAAACTTTTAAATTGCCGAATAAAATATTTCGTTAATGATGAAGTATCGCTTAACGAGTGTCAGGTCGAGAGCAAGAAGAATGACGCGAGATTAAAATTTAGTTGCCGACGTGTCTGGTACCAATGACGTATTGATCGACGTGGACAAATGATAGGGGAAAGACAGAGGAGGTGACTCTTCGAATCAGAAGAAGCGTTTTGCATTATCATAATATGCTCATTTGTAACTACAAATTGAGTTACCCCCATCCGTCTCGAAAAGATATAAATCTGAGTATCCGTTAAATCGCAAACGATACTTCGCGAGATCAAGCGTTCGACTGTTTGGGCCCCGATGAACTGCAGATAAATCTTACATGGGTGGTCAATGAATCGCGATTCAGTTTTGTATATACATATCATTGTGCGATATATTTGTTTATAATTAAACATTTTCATTTGACTTGTAATACGATGATATCTCGTTGCATTTTTACATTCAACATGATGAAAATCAATTACCGTCAAAAGCATTTGAATTTAAATTTATTGTGTTATTCTTGGACTGGTTAATATTTGGTTGAATGGTTATGTTTTCTTGTTTTGAATTTGAATGAATACAATTTTTGTTTAAGAAGCAATAGTAAATTCGTTCGGAAAGTAAAAATTTATTATAACTAAAATATTTTATACATTAGAGATCATTAATACGTATATATGTACAGATCTAAGTATTTCTGTATTTCAGTATCTTTTATCTCGTCAAGTTAAGAGTTCGACACTCATGCACTTTTCGGATAATTTATTAAAGATTGCGTATTTCTGTTCTTACAAATACAAAAGTGGTGTGTGTAGTTATTTTATAGCAGATAATGGTCTTCAACCTAATGAGGCCCGTTATTATCCGTGGCATAAACATACCAGCAAAGAGACCACCCACGCGCGAAGGCGCGTAACATGAACGGGGGACAATGTGTAACAATCTCTTCACGGGCGTCGTGTGAAATCATGTATTAGTCATCCACGGAACGAGGATGAGCCAAACGAATATATTACCGAGTTGTGCTTGACTTTCCGAAAGTTATTGTTCTGTTCATTTTTCATTGACTATTAAACAATCCTTTCTCCTGAAAGGAAGATCATCTCAGGTGAGTTTAACACTCCTCGTTTGCGCATTGCTCTTTGCGCAACGGATATTTAAACAATTGTATAAGGATAGAAACAAAAATGCAGGTATTCCTTTATTGGAATTTGAATCGACGCTAAATATGGTTGTGATTTGGCAGGCATCATTCTAAGTCAAGTACACATCAGATCAGAGTAAAGTGGTAGATTGTAAATCAGGTAATTTCGTGGCCCTGATAGGGCACCATAATATATATTTGTTAATTCGAACGCTCCACTTCAAGATCCAAATATGTTTCCGGACGATTACTAAAGCGTGGCCGAACTAATTCAAAATTGTTCGAACCCTGAACGGGTTGTTAAACGATAATATTTCTTATGTAATAAGGTATAACTACTGCCTGCTTACACCCTCAACAAATTATAAATATTGAATGAAATCAATGAAAACGGCACAGCACTATAGGATCTGATCTGACGTGTTTTTGTTTGAATAGGTTTATAC
>JABFQC010001970.1:0-17382 GCA_022817085.1 Psilanteris sp. ZL-2020
ATGACAAATTAACCAAATAAAACGTTAAACAATTATATAATATACTGGAAAACTGCAGATACTTGTCATTTTTGACTGCTTTCTCATAAAGTATAGTAATTTTACGCTATACTTGTTTCTCCGTGTACTTTTAAAAGCAAAAATTAGGTTTTTCAATTGCATGATTATCATAATATCGATATTAACAATTGTTGATTTGAAAATAAAATTGAACTTGATCGAATGTAGTGGTTAAATGTAAATTGTTAAAATTCAAAAAGTCGGGATTTTTCTAATTCGGTCTAAAATCACGGCTTAACGGGTAATGGATAAATTGCGCGGCTATTAACGCGCTCCCCCTTATCTCGTTGCAATTAATTAACCGTAACCCGACTTATACTTCATATACATAAGAAGCCGGCATTAAATTTTCGAAAGCTCATACAAATTAGTTACGTAACAGGTGTTTATAACGCATCTTTCTTTTTACGCGCTCGTTTAGATACCGTACAAAATGGGTTCCGTAATTCAAAAATTAATTAACTCGGCGCTGAAATTTACCGCGCAATCCGCGGACGAATTTCAGGACACACCGTGTAATCGTAGAATCTTTTTCGTTTCGTCCTTTTTCTTTTATTTTTCAGCTTTTTGGTTTTAATTTTTGAAAAACAAGATTGACAGGTTTATTTACGAGCACCGCGCATTCTGGTACGTGGTACTTGAGATTATTTTTTATGACTGAATTGTATGTATGTTGCAACGACAAAATGTAAGTGCATATATATAATTATATATAGATATATATTAAATAGTTACCCGACCGGCGCCAATAGTTAAATAGTTAATGATTAATTAATTACATCTACGTTTAACTCGAATTAAGTTGGTTCTTAAAGCCATTTTGACAGATATTGCAGATTTAATATTTATTCAATACTAATTAATTCAATACAAATTAATTATTCAATAGTTAATTAATTCAATAATTTTCATGCGTACGCACATTTTTTCACTTTTATCGAATTAATATTAAGAAAATCAATTTAACATAATATTAAAAACATAAATAATTGACTCGTTTTCAAAATGATAAAAAACAAGTCGACTAATTACATCAAGAATTTCATTTGAAAATTTAAATTTATTACACAAAAATAATTTCCCATCATCAAAGAATAATCGCAAATACTTGCATATTATAACGAAGCAATTTTTAATACGACAGTAAAAGAAAATACTATTCCGTTACATTAGACTCGAAGAAACCAAATATATTCATATTTCAAAAATGAATCCAAATTTCCCGTGTTAATGAATTCTCTCATCGCGTCCGAATCGCAAAACTAATTGACTCGGGAATTGACATTTCCCTCATCAAATATGAGTTTTCTCGAAAACACGCGCAACGACAATTCTCATCGTTCCCATTGGTGGCATAAACAAAGGAAAATGCATAAAGACATGACTTCGGACATTAGAAAGTCAACAGGTTTAGCGAATTTTACATTTTCGCGATTACATTGACGAATAATTTGATTCTCGTATATAGAATTCAACATAGAATGAAATTTGAAGTTAAACTTTTACTTTTCAATTATAACATCGGTTTCGGGATTACGGTTCTTTCTTTTTACAATTGTCATTTCATTTCGTGTGATTTTTAATTTAATTTCTATAACATACAATAATTTCTATAAAACACAATAATATGACATTCATGGCTACGATCTTTTTAAAATAAAATTTTCAATCCCGAATAATAATAAAACCAATAGAATAACTGTTATAATAATAATAATAATAATAATATAATATAAGAATTCTTTACACACAAAAAATCGAATTCTTTTCTTTTATTCTCTTCGATTATCACATTGAATTTAAATCATTGATAGAGATGATCTATGCGAGTACATTGAAACTGGATTCTAGGTCAGCTGAACCGTTCAATCAGGCACAAATTATACACCAACGTAACTAATTATCGAAATCCAAAAAAATTATTTACAACGTTGTATCCACAATTGAATATCGCGCGTAATAAAAAAAAATTCAAGCGATCGCAAAACGGGACGTGACACTAACATTATTGCGCCCAGCAAAACGGCCTCTTATTTTATCGAGAATTATTTTATACGGGGAATCAGATTTTACGAATTGTGTCCGTCAATTATGAACGTTACGTGTAATTTTACGTATGCAATTCGTTCGAACGTACCGTTAATGTCGCGGACGCGAAGGATACGGTCGAAGCCAATATCAAGTGTAAAATGTTTCGCAGCGACAGGCGCTGTACAAGTTTGGAGCGTCGACAGTCGACGAATTGTATTTGAATAAATAAATAAAAAAAAATCCCCATAAAAAAGTTAAACTTTTTAATTGTAGTAATGCATGAAACATTATTTCAGGACACATTATTGATATTAAAACAAAATTGTTTAACTGCATTAAAAGGGCAGATTAAATAGATTTTTATGAGATTATTTGAAATGCAAATGGAATTTCGCGCACATATGTATACAAGTTGGCAGAATCTGCCATAGAAAAAACATCGAACAGCGAGCATATTGCATCGTCAGGATAAGTATTTACGCCGTTTAACAATATTTGCCATTTCTACATATTTAGCGTGTTGAATTAAAAATTATATTTTCCAAGTGTGACGAGTAAACTACAATTTAACTTGTAAATTAGATCCGAGTGTTAAAATGCGCTATGTTTAACGTTAACGAATTGCTAACGGGACGTAATTTTGTTGGAGCGCAAATTTGCTTAGTGAAACTTCGATGAAAGTAGTTAAAAACGCGTAAAAAGTGACGCTCGAAATAAAGAAAATGGATTAAAAAAAGAATAACAAAGGGAAACAAATAAACAAATTAAATGCGCTTTTGTATTGCATTTAATTTTTAGATCTAAATACTAATTGTTTCATTTATATATAAAATTGCGTTGAAAAAATTGTAATGTAATTAGTAAAACTGACAAAATAATTACAAAAATAAAAACGCTTGGCATATCGGATAAATAAAATTATAACCTATAATTTAAAATAATTATCATATATAAATAACATTTTACCACGTGACATTTTTTTATCAGTCTGTTACATATTTTGTTCATTTTACTATTTATGTTTTAATTTTAATTTACAAATTAACATTTCATATAAGCAACCATCTACCGGTTCAAAACTTCGCTGCTACAAAACTTTTGAAAACAAAATATATATATATCCATATATACAATATATATATAATTACTTTACTCAAGTTCTGTTCACGTTTGAACCCAAAGCCCGGCGTATCCATTATTGTTATTATTTATTATTTTGTTTGACACATTTTCTCGGCCGATTCGCGCGCGCGCTTTCTGCCAGACCGGAAAAACGGCTTTGAAAACTGCAACGGACTGATCTTTTGTGCGCGCCGCAATTCCTGTTACTGTCATGTTAAATAAACAATTATAAAATGTGACGCGTGGAGCACATTTTTGTTCGCACGCGTCCTTGAGATTATAAGCTTTTGCCGATGCATTGATAAATACCGCACTAACGCGCGTTTACCTGTTACAATCGCGGCGAATGCATGAAACGCACGAAGACACTTCCACCGGAAATATCCGTCATTTGTTGCACGCCCACGCCCCAGAATCTTTATTCCAAGTCATGCTTAATGCCAATATTATTTATTGTTAAACTGACATTTCGATGTTCGTTCCAATTCTGCGAACTATTTTCCACGGTATCGGAATAACGCTGCAGCAACAATGCAACGCGGCTAAAGTCACGGGGACTGCCATTTCATCCCCACCACCGCGCCATTCTTATAATTACCTATTTACCTATTGAAGCTTTCGCATGGCATCGCATTTTTCTTTGTCATTTCAAGTACGGAATCAGTCGCGCGACACAAAAGAGCCCCCCGACGACCGTGATGGCGCCGAAACCTTTGTCGGCTGAAACGCTTTTCCGCCACCTCGCAAACGCCGATCAATTTTTCAGACCAATTTCAACGGAAATGCCCGACTTTTTTTGCGGCGACGCGTTTTTGGCGAGTGAGAAAACGCGCCACCGTAGCCTCGAGCGCCATTTTGCTGCCCAAGTACTAAAAAAGTGAGAAATTCCGGGCTCCGTGACTTTAGCGCGTAATCGGCGCGATCATTAAACGCGCAACGCTGCGTTAGTTTTTGCACGATTTCACTGCGGCGTTTAAATAAGTACATAAGATAAGTATATGATAACGTGTTGCACTTGAAATGTTGTTTTCTGGTTAATTGATTAGTTAGCGATCGTTTTAATGTGCACCTTAAAAAGTAGTCGTTTACGAAGTCAGGATGTTCATCGAGCCAAGCCTCCATGCGAGCGTACTCGGGATCGTAGATCGTTGACGTTGATGGATAATAACTACCGGATAATTTTGCATCTTGTAATTGTTGCAAAGTACCCTGACTGGCCATAATTCCTTGCATCCCCTGCACGCATGGAGCTGCTGTTTCCGCCGTCATTCTCGGCTCTTCGATGCTCCGCAGGTGCAGGCCTGAAACAAAATAAAAACAAGTTCATAAACATCTATCGACAGAACTAATTTGTTATTTGTTATTATTTACGTCGAAACAAAAACAATGTCCATTGTTTGTTTACGTTTACGTTTGCTTACACTCGACTTTTTATTTGGTTTTGTATTCTTAGTCCCGCGCTTCTATATATATATTTATATATATATATAAATATACCATATATGATTATGATTGTTATGATATATACACTGAGAAAAATTATATATGAAAATTTACTATACTTATTATTATTATTATTATTATTAGCTTGGACTTTTAATCGAAAAAACGTGGAATTTACTATGTTTAGCGGTAATATTTTCAGATAAAGCAGTAAATTTCTACGTAAAAAACGTAAATTTTTCTGTTAAAAAGACCAAATTTTATGATTTGTCGCTTAAAAGTCCAAGATCGTATTATAAATAGTAATTTTTCATGTTTGATTTTTCTCAGTGTATATATATATATATATATATATAAGTTAGTGAATTTATTAAGTTGTTATTGGTTGCAATGTATAAATTAAGGAACGCCAACCAAATAATGAGCCATATGTTTATATTAATTTTCGTTAACTTATTAAGTGTCAGCCGAACGTTAATTCGTATTTATTTATTGACACGTATTCATTAATCATACAATGATAACAAGCCTCGGAATAACCAACGTTCTGTGATATTAATATGACTTCATTTTTTTACGTAATTAATATTACATATATTAATATTGATAACAAGTCTTGCTTCTTCAAGAACGAAGAATTCAAACGCTGCTTGGAAATTGTCAAACAAACGCTATTAAGCGATAAACAAATAAACAACGGTTTGTTTTTATTGTATTACGTTTAGAAACGTTTACAAACGTTTCCATTGAATTGACATTCGCAACAAGTTTCCTAGAAAGACGAAGACAAAAATTGTTTGAGTACAAAAATGACGCCAAACAAATAAGAAAGGTTACATGCGTTTACGCGCGTGTTTATATGTATAAGTCACGTATTATGTATACAAATTCGTACACAATAAATTTATAAATTACGATCGTACATTTGATCATTTGTTGATTTAACAGTAGACGCATTTTCAGTTGCGATCAATTGTTAATTGGTATTTTGTTACGCGTATTTATTCGCGCGATAATTTATTACTTATTATCGCGCGAGACAAAACGACGTTCACGGCTGTATTATATTTTGACAAAGGACAGCAAATTAACGGAACAATAAATTCCTTCTATAAATTGATTTACCGTTGTAATTTAAACACTCGGTTAATACGATTATAAATTTCACATATTTATGAACTAGAAAGAAGTGTCGCGCTGCTTGAAAAGTCACACCGAAAGACAAGGACAAAGTTAATTTTATTCTTTATTTGAAATGTAAAAGTGATAGAGCAGAGTGTCCTATATTGGAATCTTATCAGCAAATGAATTAATTGGAATATGCGTAAAATAGTCTGTAGGTATTAAATAATATTGCTTATTTGTGTGTTTTATAATAAAATAGTGTAAAATTTATTTGCATTTTGTTATAATTGCGCCCCACTGTAATTCTAAACGAACAATTTTAATTGATTCTGATCGATTTAGAGTATTTTGATATATATTCAATTGATTATGGTAATTGACATTTCATATTATTTCAAGCAATTTTCTTATTTTCGGAGAATACTATTTTATATTAAAAATGAATATTTGTAATTAATTGTTCGCGCCGTGACGCAATTCGTTTTCGAGGTGGCTAATGAATTTTATTGGAAAATGAAATTTTATATTTATAGTTCCAGTTTTATATAAATAGTTTTAGACATTTGTATTTATTATACTGGTTTTTGGCCACGTTCAAATACAGAAGCTTTCAGTGCGGATTTACAAAGATCCACATATGTTAAAAATAAGTAAGACAAGGAAGAAAGCACTAAAAATCGGGTTTAGAACTCACTCTATGGTTAACTTCCAAAATAAATTTTTACCGCTTTTGTCTCTGTCTAACTTATTTATTTTCATATTTATATTCCACAAATTCATTACCGAAAACTTATTTTGGAACGTCGCCTATATAACATGAGGTTTACGAAGTGTTCTTAAAAATTTTGAGAAAGAAATAAAACAACGAATATATTCGAAATACGACTCAATCCTGGTATACAATCCGTACGAAATAAGATGACAATTTACAAGTAAGTTCGTTAAATATGCGCCTAAATTAAAACTGGCACATTTCTGCGCGATGAGTCGCCATACGTCAGCTGTCTAGCGGGGAATCTTCTTGTTTCTTTATGAATTATGCATTATGCGTTCGTGCCACCGTGAACGAAAGGCAAACATCAAATTCGCGAGCGCATTTCAAACGACAACTTTGCACGCCTTTTTTGGCCCAACAAATGTCGTCAAAAAAAAACGATGGCCACTTTTTCGATCAGCATCGGCCATCGAGTTAATGCTCGAACGCGAACCAATGTCGGAGCTTAAATCCCGTTTTAAAGAAATCGGACTTTGTGTAGACCTTTTTCGAGCTTTAATTAATAAGTTATTTAACGGATTTTGATTTCGATCTCTCTAAGCAATTTTGACACAGATATTGCAGATTTTGATATATTTTTGTGAATTATTGTTACAATTATAATTAATGTTATATAATCATTCAGGCGATTTTTTTCATGTACAAAATATAAATATATAAAACAAAATTGTTAAAAATATATAAAAATTTGTGTATAAAAATAATCCCCCAAAATAAAAATATCGCCTGAATGAATATATAATATTCATATAAGAAATAAACTATACTGTATTTAAAAAAACCCTAAGACCATTACGGTACTACTACAGAACCCCGTTAAAAATAAAATTTTCTAAAGTAAGCTTTCAGTACTGATTTAATGAGATACAAATATAATATTACATAATTAAGACAAAGACAATGTTTTGAAAACCACTCTTAGAACGCAGAGCTTATATGCGTGTGGTTTGCGAACACCCATCGTTGCATCAAATTAAATTCCGGATGAAATTTGCGAAACAAAAAAACCAAAGAAAAAGCTTTATTTATTTTCATTTGATCGGCAAAAGTGAGAAACGTAAGATGAAAGGACTTTTTGTGTTTCGCGACGAGGTCGAAAAAACCATGCTACATCGGGGTTAGCGCTTTTTAATATAGATATTAAATTTTAATCAATACTACTATATAACGGGATGACGTCGATTCTCGGAAAACGGGAAAAAATAATCAGATTAGAATTATTCGTGTGGCAAGTTTCTCGTCGTCAAAAAATGGTTCGCCATTTTTATTTCGTTTCGTAAATAACGAATAAACCATAAATAAATACGGGGTTTGAATACGTGATGTCTATAAGTATAACGAATTATGCAAAATGATGTTTCTTATGATAAAATACATGCAAACAAGAGGACGACGTCGAGTTATATATTTTTTGGCGCATTTATCAATCGGAATAAATGCAGTTTGCGGTAAACTTTAGGAATCATCGTGAACCTCATTTTCGAGAAGTGGCAAAAAGCAGGATTAAACGCGCACATTAAATTTAAAGTTGTTTTTACGAGTCTGACCAATCTCTCCCAAGGCTAGAGAATCGTTATCGAATACTCTTTGACAAAATAATTACGTATATTACTCTTATAGGAAAACACACTAAAAAGTGACTTTAGACGCGATAAATCCTCTTAAGGCGTTCTTAAATCTATAATACAATAGTAATCGAATTTTTTTTTCAACGCGAACCATGTCGGATAAACTTTAAACTTAAAATTTAATATCAAAATGAAAAATTAAAAAAATGTATATATTAAACGATAAAAACAAAAACGAAGACTCGCAAACTTATAAGTAATACAAATATTTACCAAATTATACCTTACAATTTTGAAAATAAGCCCTTAATGAAGTTTGTTATTATGAAATTATTAACTTAGAAGAGAAATTTACTTAAGACTCAGTACAATTTGGAGAAATATTCTCCTTAGATGAAACTAGAATATAAATTTAATCAGTGTCGAATAATTATTATTGCATATACTAACTGTAATCAAATATATATAAATTAACGTCATTTAATCCATTTAAGTGCATTTAAAAAAATTAAATTTACCGAACGTTGTAAATTGTAAGAAAAGTCTCAAATTGCTGATGAATATTAGAAACGCGAGAAAAACTTGAATCTTTGATATTATATGTTTCAGTAAAAAAACATTTAAAAAAGAATAGCATTAATAGAAATGGTATTTCAAAGTATATAAATAATTAAAAAATGAAAAATAATGTCTCCGTGACTGCATTGACGCGTGACCTTAAGAAGCTGCCAAGGATATATTATTTATTCTAAAAGATAATGTATTTCAAATTTATGATTATATATATATAGAAGTAATTTGTTAAGAAATAAAAATATTTCTAAAAAATTACATTGAACAAGAACATTTTATTTCTTAAAAAAATTATCACCATTTTTCAAAAATTAATTCCTTTTCTATCTTAGATACAAATCCGGATGTAATTGATGTAATCAAAAAATATTAACTATGACGACTTAAACGTATGAAAACATTGTAAATAGAAATCTTATGATGAAGAAGTAGAAATATAGAAAAAGAAGTATATATGATATTATGTGCAAATTTTATTGGTCGCGCGTCTCCGAATGTGTAAAACGGAACATACAAATTAACTTATCTATATGACTATACACTATCATATACTATGGTCTGGCTATTCACCATACATTTCACTCAGTGAAAGGAGTATGAAACACTAAATGGGCCACTTTTTACCATTCCAAAGTTCTACAATAGTCAAATCGCAATTTCAAAACTTCGCCCCCAGCAAGAACCGAACTCGTGGTACACTAACAACAATAACAAAACCAATGCATTTAGAAATTATTTGGAAACCTATACTAATAGTGATTAATAATAAGACACATTGACAGCGTAAATATCTGGATTTTCCACAATGTAAAATTAAAATCTTTAAACTTTTATTATTACATTTCTATAAAGAAATATATAATATAGTTTTACCCGCTATATTGACTGCTGGAAAAAACTGTCTTAAGAACGTTCTTCAATCGATTTTGACAGATATTGCAGATTTCGTTATATTTTCGTTAATTTATTCAATACATTTACTTTTCGTGTATAGCCACGTTTTCTAATTTTTGTAGTATTTATTTAATGTAACAGAAATCAATTTAACATAATATTAAAAACGTAAATAGAAAATTCGTGATAAAAGATGATAAAAAAACGAATTTACTAATTACGTCGAGAATATCAATTGAAAATTTATATTTATTATAGAAAAATAATTTCCCATCAACGAAGAATGTAGGCAAATTCTTGCATTTTATTAAAAAGCAAAATTTAATACTGCAATAAAAGAAAACACTATTCCGTTACATTAGACTTGAAGAACCCCCTTAAATGTAACTTTTTTAAGACACTAAGTGACTTATTTAAATCACCAGGTTTATTAATACATGATATTACGCATTTGATTAAGGCACTTAGGCGTCTTGATTAAGTCACTTTGTGTCTTAAATAGGACACATATATTATATATTTTTAGCAGTGTTTGTCTTTTGAAAACAAGTAATCTAGGTATGTCAGATTTCAATAATGCAATTGGTTCATAATTTTTGCATATAAACTATATATAGTATAACCTAAATATTGTTCTTGTGAACAATTTGTTTGAATAGACACGAACATTGTTTTTTTCAATTTATATCCCTTCAAAAATTAAAACTTTACAATGAGAAAAAAAATATAATACAACTTACTACTTATATAATATTTTGAGTGTGCAAAGCGTGCAAATATATTGAGTTTTATCATACAAAATAGTCAAAAATAGTAATATATTGATGAAATTTACTTTTTTTCAACTATATAACTTACAATATTGGTATATTTGTCCTCAAAAAATTATATAAATAGTAACTTTTATTATATTTTTTTGGGTGTGTTTAATATAATTAATATACACATTTTTCAAAGTAAAATTCTACAAAAAATTATATATATAATATGTCCCCTTAATAACATTTAAAATAATTATTCACAGTTACTAACTATTTCTCTTCTATTTTAATATTATTAATTTTTATACACATACACTTATAGAAAAAATATAGTAATAGTGGAATGGTTTGCTCTATAATGTACATTTTTTAATATAAAATATTAATAATATTCTATAAATAATTCTATAAATAATAATGTCTATTATATATAAGAATATTTATTATGAATGCCATTATACCCTAGTCGTTATAAAATATAGTAAATTTTAAAACATCTGTTACAAAGTATAGGGTTTTATTGGTTGAATTTTGATATATCAGTTTTTGGGAAATATCAGACAAAATTAGATCCGTATGATGCGGCAATTTATATTAAATTGTTTTTCGGGATTGCAATCGCGTTAATAATAAATTAAAAATGACGATATAAAGGGTAATGCATTAATGTTTAAATATTATATGTATACACTGAAAGCAATAATCCTGCCAACTTTACCAGACAATATAGTAAACATCGGATAAAGGATAAAAAATGTAAATAAATACCTCAAAATATTATTATTTTTATCAGATTATATGATAATTTTTATCACATTTATTGAAGTTTCAACTATAATTTATCATATATGTTTACATTTTTTTCCTTTTATCCCATGTTTACAATATAGTATGGTAAAATTTGTAAGATTATTGCTTGCAGTGTATACATATAATATTTAAACATTAATGCGTTACCCTTTATGTCGCCAATTTTGATTTATTATTAACACGATTGCAATCCCGAAAATTAATTTAATACAAATTCCCAAATCTTACGAATCTAATTTTGTATGATATTTACCAAAAAATTGATATATCAAAATTCAGCCAATAAAACTCTATACTTTGTAACAGATGTTTTTCATTCGCCATAAATCGACAAAGTATTGTCAACGGCTGTTTAGTAGTGAAACGGTACGATCTGTTTCATCTTCTTTTTGCAAGCTGAAAGTTAAATTACTTACGAGCGGGGAGCAGAAAAAAAGCAAAGTAAACAAACAACATTTTGCAGCAGTTTTTGTTGCGCCTCGTTTTGAAAAAGAAGAATACAAACCGATTTCAATATAAACGGTTAATGAACCAAAAAAGGTTTAACAATAAGAAAAAAAAGACTAGCAGTTTTTATTTACCAAATACGGTCGTAACGTACGAAATAAGACCATAAAATATATATATATATATATATTAAATATGTATAAATAATTAATATATATATATATGGGTTAGAATCAAATTCCATACTTAACCAAAATTCATACCATGACTCATATATATATATATACATACTTTAACTTTTTATTAATATTTATTTGATTTACCACCACCGGCTCTTTTTCATAATTCATATTTTTTAATTGCATCATATATACATCATTTTATCCTTTTCTTGCTAATAGATTTTTTTTAAATGTCGATGGAGTCTATAAAATCCGATAGAAAATTTATACGCGTTTCTTTGTTCTTGTAAAATACCGACATGGAATTATATGATATGATATGATACAAACGATGAGAAATGAGAGGAATATAAAAAAAAAACATTTTATTCGCTGAATAATAAACACGACTTTAAATACCATTTGGTTAATAACAAATGCGATGTTTTTAATCCCCCCTCCCCCTGCTCATTTAACAACCTTTCCATAATTGTTAGCGCATATATCACGCAGATTTAAATTCATCAGTTCTTTAATAAAATTTTACGGTTTTTTTCCAACCGCGCGCGCCATCTAAGAAGCTGTACGAACAACGCATATTAATAAACGCTCGTGATCAACCATGGCATAAAAATGACGAAAGTAACGTCGTGTTATTAAATTTATTGATTGCGTGTGTTCATTAATACATGTTCCTGAAAGTTGTTTCGGGTCGGTTTTCATTGTCGCGGATTCCACAAACGACACACATTTTTACACACAACGACATAATCATATATAAAATAGCCAAAATGCACCATTCTTCGAAAACGTCAATTTATATGAATATGCTTTAATCCAATATAACCGCCTTCTTGGTTTTCACACCACAAACAACCAACTATTCGACTGTCCAAGCATTCGATTGAGTCCAATTGAAATCCCCATTCAATACCATTTAAATGCATTCTCTCAAAAGGTAATTAAAAATTACAATGAATTACCATCAAATTGCAAAAATCGGGCTGATTTTTTTCAAATCGTAATTCGCGTTCATAGAATAATGAATAAGAAAACATTGAACCGGTTTAAATCGGAAAATTACAATACAATATGAACCACGATCTTACATTGAATTGAATTGTATTTAATTGTGAAAATAATTATTGAAAATAAAAAGTATTTATTGACAGAAATTATCGTTTAAATTCTATTCCAATCCAACCATACGTTACGTTTAATTACATTTCAATACAATTAAAACCCCTTTGCGTATTTACAATCACGACGATACAATAAAATCCAACCAATCGTTTTGAATCGCCTTTTTGCCGGTTTGCCCCCGAGTTGTTCATACGAGACTTCGTGTCGCGACCTCGGATCATAAAACGAAATGAAACGGAAAACGACCGATTGGACGGCAAATTCCATAGTCATCGATTGGGGTTTCGAAAATTCGCACGCATACGTGACGCTTCGGAAAATCAGCCGCCGATGCCGGCTTTCGCGCTCGACGTCCGTGCGCGGGATTTTTCCCATCCCTCGACGCACGTAATTCGTAGGAAAATTCCCGCTGGCTTTTCACGTCCGACAATAATTGCGGCCAACTTCACGCGGCGAATGACCGTCTTCGCCATGAAGCGCGATTTCGTGACCGCCGGACGCGTCGGTCCCGCTCGCTTCCGAGCCTTTTCGGCGCGCTTCGCGATCCCTCATCGAATCCGTCAATTTGCCGTCGATTTTGCGACTCGCATGGGCGCCGTCGGAGCGCGCGATGCAAGGCGCATTAATAACACCTTGCCGCGGATGCTGCCTAGTGGGCCGGATGTCGAGTAGCCGAGTAGGAAATTTACCGGTAAACAATCTCGTGTTTTTCCACGGATTTGCCGGCGGATGAATGGTTTGCGTGCCACGTACGCGAGCGCGGTCGACGAATGGAGAGGAAATGAGCCGGAATGACAGGACGAATGTGAATATCAAATGTTTATACGCGCGAAAACGGGAACAAACGCGCGGCGGCGTTCGAGTGCGGCGGGAGGGTGTGAGGGGGGGGCGTAAAAGGACACGCGTCGGGTGATTTTGTTTTGAACGTCGCAGGCAATTTTTCAAATTATTCGTATATAGATATATATATATATAAATATATATAAAAATATAAAAAATTATATATACACGGAGAAAAAATGTAATAAAAATTGCATTTAATGTTCTGAAAAATTCTGATATTATGTATTTCAATAATGAACATCTCTGTCACATATTTGCTATTTTGATGAGTAATTTTTAATACTTTTATTGAATAAGTTTATGCAACGACACCTTTGAGGCCAAACGGTCATCTTTCCATTTGACGCAATATTAAATTAATGATGAATTAACGACTGATATTAAATATTTTATGGACGTTGATTTAGAGGATTGTCCTCAAAACGATCTAAATAATTGAGGGTACGTTAGTTTTGTTAGAATTATACAGGGGGTGGGGTTGGGGGCGAGACTCTCCTCTCCCTCGTATGACCGCCTGAGGAAGTTTTTCGCAGTTTGTTCAAAAATAATTGCAAACCTAACTAGAGGCTTAAATGTGGTTTGTACTCAAAAGCAACGATTTCGAGATTTATATATATATTATATGTAGATATGAAGTAGACGAAATTGTTTAGATTCAATTTCTGAATTGAATTTGGAAATTACGGTTATCCAAATGGTACTAAAATTAGAAAAGAATAAATTGTGTTTTATATATATATATATATATTTTATATATATATAACAAACAAGAAAAGCAAATCTAAAAACGAACGAATTTCGAAAAAAATTTAGATTTCGTCAATTTTTTGTCTCAAAAGTTGAATTTCCATCAATAATGGTCAAAGATTATAAAATCCATAAAAAATGTATATTTACGCTCGAAACATGGAAAAAAGCAAATTTTGTATCTAATCATACCTCGAAGTCTTTTCAACATAAAATGTCCGAAAATCATAAAATTCGTCTTATCTCTCATAGTTCGATCAGTTTGCGCGGACATTAATCGTCGTTAACTACACGGCATTACGAGTAAAAATGAGACCCTCGTCATTCGAATTTACGTTTACATCCCTTTTATGCGATTTCGTGTTGCGAAAAAAAAAAAATCATCTGCGCCCAATGCAGCTCGTCGATTGTTGCTCGCTTTGTTGCTCGCAATAACAGTAAACGCGAATTGATGGCACATCACAATCGCATAAATCGATTGGTACTTCTTTAGCGACAAATCAGAAATGTGATTATTTCTCTACGAGAACAACTGTTGATAGTAAAAATCACCGTGTCGGGTGTACCAAAGGAGGGGTGGGGGGGTTTTGTTCTCGCAACGAATTGCAGATTGGTCGTAAATTTTTGCGGTCTTTATTCCTTCGGCGTGCATAATAAGCGCGGAAATTAGTCATTGTTGTTTATGTTTGTGTTTATTCGTCCGGCAAAATATTAATGTTTGTTTGTAATGGGATTCATTGTAATTAGGTCGTTAGATTTCTCGGAACATTCCATCACAATTATATATACAAAAACAATGTATGTTATTGTTATTGATGGTCATTTGGGACGATCTAATTTCACTCTAATTAACTCACGAAATTAATTAACATGCGTTTGGCAAAGAGACATTTTCCATTTTTTGGTTTCGTCGAAACGAAAAGTTTTGAAAATGAAAAGAGAGAAAAAGAACAGACTTTTATTCTCTTTTTTTTCAATTCCAAGTCGATTGTATACATTTTTTATTCACTCATATTTATACGACCGTATGTTTTTAAGAATTGTAATTTAGTGTTTTTATATTCCAAGAAACATAACAAAAATAGAAATTGCATTCAAAAGTTGAGCCTTTGATTTGGCAGTTTTGGCATTAATCCAGACATCTTAATCTAACTCACTCTCCACCATACATTTGCATTTTTGACTAGTGTAGTCGTTTAAGTACGATTAAAATCGCGCAGGAAATCGTCACTTCGTACAGCTTTTTGATTTACAGAGTGAACGAAGTTGTAATACGAATTCAGTGAAATGGAATTATCCGGTTCGTATTGGTATGATTTACTATTTCAATAAATTTCAAATATATTACTACGAAAAAGTACTGTAATACGTGAATCAAGTAAGCAATCTTAAACGAACATTTTATGCTTCCTAACAAAACAATTCGAGGAATTTGTCTAATTTAAGTATGTGAACTGTTTGCCATAACGAATTACTATCGCTGACTCAAGTGTACGATTGAAAACATAACCTGAAAGGCAAAAAGTTTATCGGATTTAGATAAACAGTTGATTCATGTTTACAAAACATGAATTCCTAAAAAAAAAATTGTTTACCTATGTTAGAAGTCAACCGTCTCAATGACTTTCAAACTGTTCATTATTTATTTTTATAATATTGGTGTGTATAACCGTCTTTTGAAGGAACTTAAATAATTGTTAATTCGCTATTTAAATGCGTTTTGACATTTTTATTATGCCACCCGAGTCAGAATTTTAAGCCTCTTTTCAACCTCGAAAACTGCGAAAATGGAAATTTCCGCACTTTTCGAGGTTGAAAAGAGACTCTAATTATTGCCTTCAAATCTTTAAACTTATCATTTTAACTTCGAATTAAATAATCTTCCCTTTCCTTTTGCGTAATATGTGTATATTTAATTATATTTAAGAATTATATAAGAATATTTATATATTTAATTATATTCGAGAATATAACATTCAAAGTTAAAACGATACGCTTAAAAGTTTTAGTGAAAATAATTTGAGACTTCTTTAAACCTCGAAACGCGCGAAAATGGAAATTTTCCCATTTTTCGAGGTTGATAAAAGGCTAAAATTATACAAATTTCTGCGTTTTTTCGAGGTTCAACGGAGGCTTAAAATTTTGACTCAGGATTAAGTATAAAATGTTGTTGATTGAGCATTCATATTGTTCCCCGTGTACCCTGAAATTATACAAATTATTATTTTATCCACCGGAAAAAATAATCTTACAAATTTGACCAAACTAGATAATATAAATAGGAATTAAAGTGAGCAAAAATGCAAATGAACGTTATATTATATCCTTCTTTGTATCATTTATTTGGTCAAATTTGACACATTTTTAGAATTTCTTAACCATAATTTAATAACTTTTATTATCTAATTTGTTCAAATTTGTAGGATTATTTTTTTCAGTGTACATTAGAAATCTTCATAACTTGATATTAGTTCATAACTATGAATTATAATGCGCGTTGATCATTTTACTACGTTATATAATAACTTTTTCCAAATTATTTTTCTCCGCGTACACAAAACCCAATAACATGTCTTCGAAAACTCTCGATTCCTGTTCTTTTCATAGTTCCATATAAATATACACGGAGAAAAAAGTATACCTAAAAATTTCTATATTTTCCGTGTAAAATTACCATACTTTATAGAAATGCAGTCAAAGATGTTATGTCTCAATTTAATTTCAATCAGTATGGTAATAAATGAATATAACTTATTATTCCATTTTCATAAATATTTCTTCAATACAGTCAATCATTTTTTTAAGTTTAGAATAAAACCTGTACAATAACGCAACGAAAAAATTACCATACTGTCTCGAAATTTTATACTTTTAGATCG